>CM061142.1:42428943-42490377 GCA_030789695.1 Scilla litardierei
CAATATTAACCAAGAGGGCCACCACAACAAAGCTACCTGCTTAGGTAACACGCGGGACCATATAGGCCGCCGGGGTACAATCAAGGGTGGAGGGCTCCAAACCCACCACAAGCGCCACCGAGGTCGAATCATGAAGCTAGGGTGGAAGAATTTATGGTGGAGCAAAATAAGATAAACGCTAGATTGACGGCTCAACAAGACTCTCTCAATACCATCGTGGCTCAACTAGCAGAGCAACTTGCGTTGATTAACAAAAACACTCAACAATTGCCGGCCCAACCGGAGCCTAACCCACGGGGAAATACCGGCCACATCAATGCGGTGGCGGCAGTTACTACTAGGGGCGGGAAGGACACTACTCCCGCCATGGTTCAAACCAAGGAGCCCATGGAAGAAATTTTGGATGACAAGGACTGGCGATTGAGGAGGAGTGCCAAAAAGAGCCGCAAGAAGGCGAAAATTCTAAAATTATAAAGCCACGAGAGGAGCACACCGATATGCCACCGGTGCCCTTCCCACAAACGTTGGCAAGAGCAAAGATTGAGAAACGGCTAACCAAATTTCTTGAGTACTTGCGAGGAGTGAGCCTCAATATCCCTTTCTTGGATGCTATTGTAGAGATCCCGTCATATGCCAAGTTCTTGAAAGACTTGATTTCGGAAAAGAAAAGAAAGGAGAAGATAATGCTCGCCGAGCAGGTACATGGTTCACCCGGAAGGAGAAGGAGCCCACAAAGTTCAAAGATCCCGGAAGCTTCCGCATCCCATGCACACTTGGAGGAGTCCTGCTACAAAAGGCTTTGGTAGATTTGGGAGCAAATGTGAGCCTAATTCCCCTAAGTATGTTTAAGAAATTGAATACGGGGACAGACTTAAATCCGACGGATATGAGGATACAACTAGCGGACGGTCGGGTTACTAAGCCGGTGGGAATTACGGAGACATACCGCTCCAAGTGTCGGGAGGAATTTGCTTGTCGTGCGACTTTGTAATCATGGACGTCAAGGAGGAGGGCGACACATCGCTAATCCTTGGACGCCTCTTCTTAGCCACCACCGGCGTGATAGTTGACGTGAGAGAGGGCACCTTGTCTTTAAATGTCGGAAACATGGAGGTGGAGCTCTATATCCCTAAAGCAATGAAGCATATGCCCTACCAAGAGGAAATGGATTACGTGGACCTCCTCGATGATGTGATCAATGAAGCTATACCACATTCTATTAGCACTCTACACAATGACGGCTTCGAAGAAGGCCAATCTTCTAGCGATGGAGAAAAGTTGGAGGACCCGTCGGATAGCTCTATGGTTGATGAAAAAGACGAAGCTGACGTCGCAAGAATTAGGGAGCTATGCAAGCTCTCCACGGCCAATAATTTGAAGAAAGCCCCGCCGGACAAGAAAGTATCATCACCGATGAAGAAAAAGAATCGTACAAGCTCAAGGTTGGGGGACTTATCTACCAACTCTACCCATGATGAGGGAAAGCCGAGGAATGCCCATGAACATCAACAATTGAATCCAAGTGTGCTTCCCGGTAAGTTTGACGGACACATCTCACATGCGCCGAATATCGCGCACTAAACGGATATCTTTAGGGGTCAAGCTCAAGACCTTAAACGAGCGCTTGTCGGGAGGCAACCCGACGGTTTTATATTATTTTTATTGGAATTCTATTTTTGTTTTAGATCTTTCTTAGTGTTTAGAGTTTAGAGTCAATAAAAATCGTGACAACTGGCTCTATTTTTCATGACAGGAGATGGAGAACGAGAAATCATTCATATGGAGGATGACCACGGCAAGGGAGAGCGCTCCAGGAACGCGCTCAGTCCTCAGGAAGAGGAAGAAACTGACGGGGATAAGAAAAACAGAAAGTGGCGCAAAAACAGAGAGTCGGCACAGAAAACAGCAAGCCACTCGGCCGAGTGAACTTTTCATTCGGCCGAGTGAAGACTCTACTTGGCCGAGTAGAGTACTGATCAGGGAAGATCCTACAGACCACTCTCTTTTATTTTCTGTAATTTACAGTATTTATTTTCCACTCGACCGAGTGACTAGTTACTCGGCCAAGTGAATCTGATACCCTACACGCTCTATAATCGCTGAGTGGCCTTGCCACTCGGCCGAGTGGAACTTGTCCATTCGACCGAGTAGGAAAAGGTACTCGGCCGAGTCGTAACTACAGGGAGATTCCAAAAAATTTTAAACGCTGAGCCATTTGGCCGAGTGAACGCGTCACTCGGCCGAGTGACCCACACTTTATAAGCCAAAGCCCGCGGCCTAAATCCTGAAAAATCAAAAATTTCCCAAAATTTCACACCGATCCGCTTTGTCTCCCTTACAGCACCCGAATGACAGCACCCCCTCTACCCGAGCACGTCACCTCGCCGGTCGACCGCCGCTTGCCACCGGTCGCCGACGACCCACCGCCGCCTGCACCCGTCGGGGCCGTCGTCCCCTACGCCGAACATCCCCCATTTCACCTAAACTTCCTATTTCTTCTCCAATTCTCCAATCCATTAGCTGGGGGAGCTTGGGAGAGATTCAGGACGCTTTAGAGCTCCACGGAGGAGGCGACTCTTCGTACACTACACTTTTTTCTCTCGCATTGTGCTCGGGTACACTCGTTCCCTTTTTTAGCACTTCGCATATTACTCGGGTGGGCACGTCTCACGGGCTTCATGCCCCCGCGTCTTAGGCCACGCACTTAGGAGCCCGCTTCCAAGCAGGAGAGGTCAGGCGATCCTGGCTCCTCTTCCGCTAGGGTGGACTCCCCTCCACCTAGCCCACCACCACCCACACAACCACCTCCTACCGCACCCATTCCACCACCGGCACCGCCCGCCCCCGCGTTCGATGCAATGGGGATCATGTTTAGAGATGACGCTCAGCGTGCTAGATTTGAGCGTATCTCCCAGCGCTCGATCGTACCCACTAGGTTTGCGCACATAGCTGACCTTGAGCACCTAGGGGTACTAGAGGGGCTAGTCCAGTTGTATGACAATGTGGGGTGGCGTGATTTCTAGTCGGTGTCGACTGACACTTACATCCGCCCAACACTAAAGGTCCTTAGTTCTATTTCTCGGACCCTTGGAGGATGCTCCTTTCGCCTGATGGATCAGGAGTGCAAGGTCACTCTCGACATTATCCGAGCATTCTTCTAGTGGCCACCTGTTCCGGACCCAGACCGAGCCTACAGTCCCATGCACATCCCACCCCCGTCATTCGACACGCACGCTTTTTGGACACGTATCACGGGATCACCCCTTGCCTTTGACCCTAGTCGGGCCAAGGCCTCTGCTATCCTCAACCCGTGCCTACAGTGCCTTATGGCGACCGCTTTTCTTGCGAGGTATGTGTTGGATATGGAAGACGTTTGTACACCCTTGTGGGGGATGTACGAGGGATTACGGACCTCGAACGTCGTGTACACGAAGTCGTGTGCAAAGGGAATCTGTTCCCTTGAGGAGAGGATCTCTGGATGAGTGGGAAAGTCGCATTATATATGCATAAGTGCATGCGACATATGGCTAATAAAGGGGGAATATCTTAAGCTTATGTTGTACCATGCATATGGTACAACTTAAGCTTATAATGTGCCATGTATCATGGTACACCTTAATTAAGTTGTTCCAAAGGAACAACTTACCCTAAAATAACTACCTTGGGGGCTATAAATAAGACCCAAGGGTAAGCCATTTCTTACACCTTTTGCATGAAATTCATGCATGCATCTTCATCCTAGCGAAGCTCTGCAGAAATCCTTTCTCTCCCTCTTATCCAAGTTCTTAATCTAAAGTAGAGATTTAGATTGTGGATTAGTAGCCTTACTCCGTTCGTGAGAAGACTCGATCCGTCGTGGCGAATCCGAAGGCGAAGTTCGTAGACTACCGTGCCGCATACGCAAGCGTAAGTCTAAACTTCATATTATCGATCCTAACTCTATTTTGGACAGGATCCTACATTGGTATCAGAGCCATATGGGTTCGCCCCGGTCAATCCACCGCCCCGTCGAAACTACGAACGAGTCGTTGTCTTTTTCACGAATGGGTCTCCTACCATTACGGATATGGTAGGAACGCTTCGTGACGGAGAGAACGCAGCGGTTGTTCTTTTCACGTTAGGGTCTCCTATCATTACGGATATGGTAGGAACTCTCCGTGACGGGAAGAACCGACCGTTCACGTAGTACGTTATTCATTTTTGGCACACGGCCATTAGGAAATAACTAATTTCTCGACGAACGGGTGCTTCATCGACGAACGGGTGCTTCATCGAGGAAGATGATGGTAGTTATTTCCATCGGGTAAGAGGAAATTTGGTGCATGTGCACCATGGCCAAATGGGCTATGAATGCCATGCATCCCCCCTCCCCGAGCGGAGGGGGTTGGCTACGGCCAATAACCACCGGCGACCACCCCATCAAGGGGGAGGAATAAGTACGGCAACCCCATTCAAAGGGGGGGGGGGGCGGCCATGGCCAAAGGGGCCATGGCCGGCCAACGCCGAATGGCCTTGGCCATGGCCGGCCATGGCCAGGCTGGCAGTGGGCCGGCTAAGGCCAGGCCGGCAGTGGCCGGCCTTGGCCAAGGCCTGCCGGCCAGGCCGGCAGTGGCCGGCCTTGGCCAAGGCCTGCCGGCCAGGCCGGCCCTGGCAGTGGCCAGGAACGGCCCTGGCCGGCCTGCCGGCCCTGGCAGAGGCCAGGGCCGGCGCCCTGGCCACTGCCAGGGCCAGGCGGCCCTGGCAGAGGCCATGGCCGGCGCCCTGGCCTCAGGCCAGGGCCTGGCCGAGGCCAGGGCAGGAGCCCTGGCCCCGGCCAGCGGCCAGGCCGCCCTGGCAGAGGCCAGGGCAGCGCCCTGGCCTCAGGCCAGGGGCCAGGCCGCCCTGGCAGAGGCCAGGGCAGGAGCCCTGGCCCCGGCCAGTGGCCTGGCCGGCCGGCCCTGGCAGAGGCCAGGGCCTGGCCGGCCCTGTCCGAGGGGGCCAGGGCCCCTGGCTGGCCAGGGCAGAGGCCCTGGCCGGCCCTTGGCCAAGCCCCGGCCAGGGCAGAGGCCCTGGCCGGGAAGAAGTTGCAGTCCGGAAAATTGGTCGACCAATTTTGTGTTTTTGGTCGACCAATCTGGCAGAAGGTCTGGGTCGACTGCAAATTTGTCAACTGACCCATACAGGGTGACAAAAGGCATTGGTCAAACTCGAATGTGTCGATTAGCCCATACGGGGCTAACCACAGTGCCGACTAGTTCATACGGGACTAACGTTTTAATGAAGTTTTTCATTGGGCTCTACTCCTTGAAGGCTAGCCAAAGTGCTCTACTTCATGTGAGATTAGCCATGTCATTGTGCTCTACTCTACGGAGATTAGCCAATGTACTTGTGACGTTGTGCTCTACTCTACGGAGATTAGCCAACGTGCTTTCAAATTTTGACAAAGATGTTTTTCAAATAGGTTATGTCCCGTCCTTAAATCGGGATAGCGCAATTTAGAATTCCAAGTCCTACCACGATCCGGCCATGGTTATCTAACCCATGGGTGTGTAGAACAGGTCTCGTGGCTTGGCAATTGTTGCGCTAAAATTCTTTGCGCAAACTCTCACCTATTCTATTTTGAAAGATATGTTTTTCAAAGTAATTTTCCGCTGCTAATACCATACGGGTATTATTTCTGATTTCTTTTTACTTAAGATAAGTAAGAGGGATACTTTGAAAGTTACTTCTAGATGGTAGTTGGGAACGTATTGAACTTCTCGATTCTAGAGTAACATTTCAACGCATCCAAGGAACTTATCAAGTGTTTAAAGAATCGAAACTTTATGCATAGAATTTTGATCGTGTTTTTCATTCTCTTTGCAATTTTTTGAATCGAATATGTCTACCGCTTCTAAGAATATTGTCGCAGAGCTTAACAAAGGTGAAAAGCTCAACGGCGACAATTATAAACTTTGGTCAATAAAGATCCAATATGTTTTGGAGGAGCAAGATGTGCTCGAAACACTTCAAAACATAATGGTAGAACCTGAGTTGGGCAATACGGCCCAACACAAGAGGGACCGGGAAGCTTATGATACTTGGACTCGAAAGAACAAAATAGCACCTATTACGTTACTGTCCGCAATGGACAATGACATAATGCGTCTATTTCGGGAATTCGACCTAGCCAAAGACATATGGTCTGAGCTAGAGATAAAGTTTGGTGGAACTTCGGTTACCAAACTCCGCTCCTTGAATATTCAATTTGATTCGTACAAGATGCGGCGAGATCATTCTATGAAAAAGCATCTCCGCCACATGGCGAATCTTATATCTGAATTAAAGGATGCGGGTGTCACGCTGTCTGACGAACAGCAGATCCAAGCACTCATTCGTTCACTCCCAGATAGCTGGGATAACATGAAAATGCATCTCACTCATAATGAGTGCATTAAAACTTTAAGCGATGTATCGAAACACCTCGAACTCGAGGAAGAGCGGATTCAAGCCGCAAAACCAAGTGCAGAAGTGCACGTGGCCGCTAGTTCCTCACATGGAGGAAATAAGCGGAAGAATAAACGCTTAAGGTTTGTGAACGAATGTAAGCAAGAACCGGAGACCTCAAAGAAGACAAAGAACAAAAAGTGGCAAAAGAATGTGCACTCAAAGAAGAAAAACTTGAAGAAGATCAAGTGCTTTAAGTGCAACAAGTACGGTCACTTCACCCATACATGTACGGATGGAAGTGATAAGGTAACTTGTAGGGCTAGTTACATATATGTTTCTAGTTCCATGTTTCTTGCTGAATCTAACTATTTTTGGTTGATTGATTCAGGGGCCACAGACCACGTAGCGAAGGACAGAAGGTTCTTCGTAGAGTATCGAAAGATAACTCAAGGAACAAAGTGGATATACGTCGGCAACAACACACGTGTTGAAGTCAAAGGCGTCGGAACATGCAAGCTAGTTCTCGACAACGGCCGGACTTTATTATTGCACGACGTCCTCTTTGCTCCAGATATTAGAAGGAATATCGTTTCCATGGTCATGTTAATGTCTTTAGATTATGAGTGGAGGTTCTATAAACAATATGTTGACCTTGTTTGTAATAATTCTTTGATTGGTTCTGGTAATGTTTGTAATGGATTAATTGTTTTAAATACAATGTATGATGATTCTTCTTCCATTAATGAAAGTTTCCATTTGACAAATGCTTCTAACTCTGAGTCTGAGATCATTTGTTGGCATGCAAGACTTGGTCATATTGGACCAACTAGAATGGATAGACATGCCAAAAGTGGCTTGCTATCTAATGTTTCAAAAGTTGAAATGTCAACTTGCGAACATTGTCTTGTAGGGAAAACTTGTCGCAAGCCGTTTGGAACTGGCACAAGGGCCGAAGTTCCATTACAGCTTATCCATTCGGACATTTGCGGTCCAATGAATGTTAAGACAAGACGCGGGAAGTCCTATTTCATCACATTCATTGATGACTTCACCCGTTTCGGACATATCTATTTGATATCCCACAAAAGTGAAGCTTTGGCTTGCTTTAAAAACTATATGAGTTTAGTGGAGAATAAATTAGATCGCAAGATTAAGGTTTTGCGAACCGATAGGGGTGGTGAATATCAATCAATAAGTTTTAAGGAACTTTGTGATGAAAAAGGCATAGTACATCAGGTAACTATGCCTTACACTCCACAACAAAACGGTGTTGCGGAAAGAAGAAATAGGACATTGATGGAAATGGTCCGATCAATGATGTCTCAGGCAAATTTGCCTATCACCTTTTGGGGTGACGCATTATTGACGGCAGCATTCATCTTAAACCGTGTACCCTCGAAGTCGGTAAGTTCTACTCCTTATGAGTTGTGGAACAATAGAACTCCAGACTTAAACATTCTAAAACCTTGGGGTTGTGCCTCTTACGTACATTTATCCTCTCACAAATATGGCAAACTTGGGCCACGTGGGAGGAAGTGTATCTTCATCCGATACGCTGAAAACTCCAAAGGATATTTTTTCGTCGGTCAAGAGGACAATGGGGGTCTAATAGAATTCGAATCGAGGGATGTTGTCTTCTTAGAAAAAGAGTTTCCAAGACAGGGTGAGATAAGTCAAGACTTATCCTTGTTTGAGACTTGGGATCAAGAAGGATCGGAACGTTCGAGTGGGAGAATTCTTGGTGAAGAAGAAAATACGTTTCAAACTTCACCAATGGATGATACGAACGATACCAATCCTATTCCGAGTGGGAGTGATGTTATTCCAAGTGGGAGTGATGTCATTCCAAGTGGGAGTGATCAAACTCAAACAAGACGTAGTAATCGAACGAGGCTAACACCTCTGAGATTTGAGGATGAATTTCCTCAAACATTCATGACATTACTACAAGATGATGACGAACCTGCAAATTTCAAACAGGCCGTCACATGCCCTGCTAAAGATAAATGGATAGCGGCAATGGAAGAAGAACTTCAATCCATGAAAACAAACCAAGTCTGGGACTTGGTTAATTTACCTAAGGGACGTAGAGCCATTGGGAACAAGTGGGTTCTCAAAATCAAGCATAAGGCTGATGGCTCCATCGAGAAATATAAAGCTCGCCTTGTTGCGAAAGGTTTCACGCAACAGGAAGGAATAGACTACGAAGAGACTTTCTCTCCTGTCGTGCGTTTTACCTCCATTCGCTTAATTCTGGCAATGGTGGCTTGTTTGGACCTCGAGTTACATCAGATGGATGTAAAGACTGCTTTTCTTAACGGAGAACTAGATGAGGAGATCTACATGGAACAACCAAACGGGTTTGTACAAGAAGAAAACAAACATAAGGTTTGTAAACTTCGTAAATCCATATATGGTCTTAAACAATCCTCAAGGCAGTGGTATATGCGCTTTCAAGAAGTCGTTTTGTCGTATGGTTTCTCCATGCTCGACGAAGACAACTGCGTATATATTAAGAGGATTAAAAACAAGTATGTAATTATGTCTCTTTATGTAGATGACATACTTATAGCCGGAAATGATAAGCGTCTTATCTTGGATATCAAAACTTGGCTTTCATCCGTCTTTGAGATGAAAGACATGGGTGAAGCTGCATATATCCTTGGGGTTAAGATCTCAAGGAATCGTTCCAAGAAACTTCTTTCTCTCTCTCAAGAGACATATATAAAGAAAGTTTTAGAACGGTTTAATATGCAGGATTGCAAGCCAATTGATACTCCAATAAGCAAAGGCGAGGGTCTATGTTTGGAGATGTGTCCCAAAGATCCAAAAGAAAAGAAAGCTATGGAAAAAGTTCCATACTCCAGTGCTGTCGAAGTTTGATGTACGCCATGATGTGTACCAGACCGGACATTTGCTATGCTGTTGGTATGGTAAGCCGTTACCAATCCAACCCAGGACAAGCACACTGGAAAGCGGTGAAGAAGATATTAAGATACCTCAAAGGGACTGCGGACTATGCGTTATGCTATCAAGGCAATACCTTGAGACTCGAAGGCTATACCGATGCTGATTGGGTGGGTGATCTCGACGAGCGAGATCTACCTCAGGCTTTGTTTACTTGCTCGGGAATGGTGCAATATCCTGGAGCAGCAAGAAGCAAACCTGCATCGCCTTATCAACCATGGAAGCCGAATTCGTCGCATTCAGCATGGCGGTCCAAGAAGCTGTTTGGCTTAGGAAATTCTTAGACAGGCTGACGAATGCCTCTGACTCGAGCACTGTTCCTATATACAGTGATAGTCAAGCTTCGATTGCCTATGTCAAAGATCCTAAATTTCATTGTAAGACCAAACACATTGACATTCGATTCAAGTTTGCAAAGGATTATGACAAACGGAAGGAAGTAGACATAGGATACATATCCACGCATGAGATGATAGCGGATCCCCTTACTAAGGCGATCCCCAGAGATGTGTTTTTCAAACACTTATCATCTATGGGAATGCGTAGGTGCTGAGCTGTATCATGTAATATTTCCCATGTCTATAGAAGATCAAAATTTAATTTGCATACAAGTTTCTTACAAATGATTTTATATACATTTGTGTTTAAGTCTCAGCTATTTTATTGTGTGTATGTCGGACAGATTAAGGTTGGCTCTCTCACATGAGCAACCGCCTTATCTTATCAGAAGGATAAGATAGAGATGAGACTAGTTTAAAGTCAAAATCATTAGACAAATGATTTAGAGTCATGACTTAAACAAGATAGTCGAATAAAAGATCTGCATCATACGGATGCTTACAAAAGATCTGAGATCTGTATCACAAGGATATAAAGATCTCATTGGATTTTTTAAATCCTATCTGTCTTATGCAGGATGAGAGTCCGTGAATATTTCACGAGTAGTAAGGGGACTCAAAAAGATAGGCACTGTGGTGTCTGATCTTTCATCCGTACAACATCATTAAGACATACTCTCCCTGGGAAAGGAGTGATGTTGTAGTACGTGTTCATACCACGTATGCATTTCGACCACTGAGTTAGTAGCAATAGTGTTTGCTATTATGTGAGACTCAAAGGCCATACGGGTCTTAACTCTTACCCTCAAGGACTCCAATTGGTTCCTTTAGATTTGACGAGATGATCGCTATCTTAGCGTGTTGCTAATGGGATATGGTAATTCGGCTCGGCGGGGCACGTTAGAAAAGCGAATCAAGTCAAGATCAGAAGGTTCGCAAGAAGAGGAAGATTGATTTCATATTCGCATTTGGACTTTAATGATTCAAAGCTGGCCAGCCAATTGTAATCCAGATGGGATTCAATTGTTGAATATAAAGTATAAGAAATGTGAAGAAATAATCTAGGGTAAAGCATGCGTTGAACTACTCAACTTTGCACCTTCGAGGTCGTTGTGTATCTCTAACAAGTGCACAACAACAGACTCTACGCGCATGACGGTCGCACGGTCTATTTCTCGGTATGATAGATGAAAGAACTAAGGGAAAGACGTTCTCTTACAATCCCCTCAAGTGTGAGTGGGAGATGTTGGATATGGAAGACGTTTGTACACCCTTGTGGGGGATGTATGAGGGATTACGGACCTCGAACGTCGCGTACACGAAGTCGTGTGCAAAGGGAATCTGTTCCCTTGCGGAGAGGATCTCTGGATGAGTGGGAAAGTCGCATTATATATGCATAAGTGCATGCGACATATGGCTAATAAAGGGGGAATATCTTAAGCTTATGTTGTACCATGCATATGGTACAACTTAAGCTTATAATGTGCCATGTATCATGGTACACCTTAATTAAGTTGTTCCAAAGGAACAACTTACCCTAAAATAACTACCTTGGGGGCTATAAATAAGACCCAAGGGTAAGCCATTTCTTACACCTTTTGCATGAAATTCATGCATGCATCTTCATCCTAGCGAAGCTCTGCAGAAATCCTTTCTCTCCCTCTTATCCAAGTTCTTAATCTAAAGTAGAGATTTAGATTGTGGATTAGTAGCCTTACTCCGTTCGTGAGAAGACTCGATCCGTCGTGGCGAATCCGAAGGCGAAGTTCGTAGACTACCGTGCCGCATACACAAGCGTAAGTCTAAACTTCATATTATCGATCCTAACTCTGTTTTGGACAAGATCCTACAGTATGAGCCCGGGACATTGTCGAAGCCAGAGTTCTACATGCTCTATGTGATGACACGATCTAGAGCCTTCGACCGAGGAGGAGATGTTTTGGTCCCCACCGTCGAGATTGACATTGCCAGTTGGTACATCGACCGCATCATTATTTCTGCCGGCGCTCGGACGCCCATCTGTTGTGGCGGTCTGATTACCCTCTTGGCCCTTTTGTGCGGAGTTGACCTCCCTACTGGCTTGCTGAGACCCCCAGGCCCCACTTCTCTTTCCATAGATGTTATGGCCTGGATGAGGATGCTTCGTCCTCATGGCCATCACCACTGTGTGTGGCTACACGGTCCCCACAGTGCCAATTATATAATTCTTCCGAGCCCTGCTCGGACACATATTGGACCCACTGGCAGAGAGTGGATTCCAGCGATGGATCTCCTTATCCCCGCCTCGTACGTGCTTGAGCCTGAGGGTGCTCAGCAGGAGCCCCTCGTTCCACCCCTTGACCTCGTCATACCTCAGCCTGCACCTGACCTGTCTACACCTCCCAACACCTCTGTCCATACGTCTGTCAGTATCGGGAGCACTTTAGCTGAGTCCACCCATACCACCACCACCACTACTGTGCACATGCCCATAGATCCCATTTCTGCGGATAGCCCCGAGCGTCCCCCCACCATAGTTGAGTGCGGCGAGCCCTCTTTTGCCTCCACAGTAGAGACCCTTTCATCTTTCTTATTCTCGACCCATGGAGAGTCATTTCCTTCGCACTTCACGACCTCCCCAGTCGTCGACCTTACTGTCTCCACTGCCACTGTATTCTCTGAGAGTGTTGTGACGTCTATCCCTACGTCTGTGTCACTGACCTCTCTGCCCACCTCGTCGTCTGTCACCACTTCTGCTTCTGCTGCTGCTCCATCCTCTTCGACCTTACATGCGTCTCGGCCTCCCACAGAGGCTTAGCATCACTTAGCGAGCACAACACCACTGCACCACCCACAATCGCACCTATCCTTTACAGTAGCCGTGTGAGGCAGCCCCGTTCTTCACCAGTTCGACCTGTTCGACCCTCTGCTCCACCTCCCCGACACCCTAGTTCAGTACCTCCGTGCTCTAGAGGGGCAGTTAGTGGACTTAGAGGAGATTTCCGGGCTCTCTCGGTTACTGTTAACGCTGTCCAGTCTCGCGTCACTTTACTTCCTGGTATTCAGGCTTGCCTGAACCAGATTCTAGCGCGACTACCTCAGCCACCCACACCTACCCAGCAGCCACCTCCACCACCACCTCCACCACAGAACGGTGCTGGTGCACCCCCACCCACCTAGGCACACATTAGACGCCTTCCATATTTTGCAGCTGATATGCTGGATGTTTTGAGCATGCTGATTTTGCACCCCTCTGTTGGATCCTGTCAAAACAACGACGTTAGAATCGAATAATAACATAGACTTACGTTGGCGTATGCAGCGCCGTAGTCTCTGAACTTCACCCTCGGATTCGCCACAACGGTCGGTACTTCGTCACAGAGGATCGAAGCAGCGTTTCACCGCCTAAATCTCTATTTAGAAGAGGATTTTAATGGAAGGGAGAAGAAGAATATAAGTTGCCTTATGCAAACTTATGGCATGGATGGAATGGTATAAATGCCTTACCCTTGGGTCCTATTTATAGGCTTTAGGGGTAGTTATTGTAGGAAATAACTAAATATAAGCTTATTAGCCTATATTAGCATATTTACTTATCCTCTTCTTTATTCACTTATCAAGTGCCTTTATGCACTTATAAAGTGACTTTTTCCACTTATCGAGTGGTCCTTTTCACACGAGAAAAGGTTCCCTTCGTGCACGCTTTCGTGCACGTGACATCTGAGGTCAGTATACCCTCATACATCCCCTCATGGGTGTATTCATGTCGTCCATATCCAACATCTCCCACTCAAACTTGAGGGGATTGTAAGGAAACATCTTCCATTTAACTCTTCTGTTTATCATACCGAGAAATAGGCAGTGTGACCGTCATGCACATAGAGTCCGGTGTTGTGTACTTGTTAGAGATACACAACACTCCTCGAGGTGCAAAGTTGAGTAGATCAACGCATGATTTACCCTAGATTATTTCTTCACATTTCTTATACTTTATATTCAACAATTGAATCCCATCTGGATTACAATTGGCTGGCCAGCTTTGAATCTTTAAAGTCCAAATGTAAATATGAAATTAATCTTCCTCTTCTTGCGATCCTTTCGATCTTGACTTGACTTGCTTTTCTAACATGTCCCGCCGGACCGAATTGACCATAGTCCATAAGCAACATGCTAAGATAGCAATCACCCAGTCAAATCTAAAAGAACCAATTAGAGTCCATAAGGGTAATGAGTTAAGACCCATGTGGTCTTTGGGTCTCACATAATAGTAAATATAATTACTATTCTAACCCAATGGTCAAATGCATACGTAGTATGAATACGTATTACAACATCACTCCTTTCCCAGGGAGCGTATGTCTTAATGATGTTGTAAGGATGATGATCAGACACCACAATGTCTGATTTTGAGTCCCTTTTGCTACTCAAATGATCTTCTGGACCCACATCCCGCATAAGACAGATAGGATTTAAATCCTCTTAGATCTTTTGTAAGCATCCATATGATGCAGATCTTTCATACGACCATTTTGTTTAAGTCATGACTCTAAATCATCCGTCTGACGATTTTGACTTTAAACAGGTCTCATCTTTATTTTACCCGTCTGATAAAATAAAGGCGGTTGCTCATGTGAGAGAGCCAACCCCAATCTGTTCGACATACAAATAACCAGCTGAGATTTAAAAATGCACAAAAACATTTTCTAGAAACTCACATGCAATGTAAAAAAGAACTTATTCTTTTATTAAATTTGATCTTTTACAGACATGGGAATTTACATTGGTACAACTCAGCTCTTACGCAATCCTTGAGATGATAAGTGTTAGTAAAACACATCTCTGGGGATCGCCTTCGTAAGCGGATCCGCTATCATATCATGCATAGATATATACCTTATGTCTACCTTCTTGGTCTTATCATAGTCTTTTGCAAATTTGTAGCGGATATCAATGTGTTTGGTCTTACAATGGAATTTTGGATCTTTGACATAGGCTATAGATGCTTGACTGTCACTGTTTCAGAGTGTTTTCTCACTGCAGAGCGTTGACCGTGGAGAGCCCGGTCAACGTGGTCAAGGAGCCCGCTTTGGGTCCCTCGGGGGCTTCGAATCGGTGCAGAAGGGGCGAGGGGAAGCCTCGGCCCTGGTTGAGACGCTCGGCCTCGGACGGGTGTGCTCGGCCTCGGCTGGTAGGGGGACGAGGGGTAGCCTCAGTCGCCCGGGTAGATGCACGGCCGACGGGTGACGAGGGAGAGTCTCGGACCCGATTAGGACGCTCGGCCTCGGTAGGACGTGCTCGGCCACGGCAGGCTGACGGTGAGGGGAAGCCTCACTGTCTGATTGATCGAGTGGTCGGAGAGGGGCGAGGGGTAGCCTCGGCCCGTTGATCTGCTGTCCACCTGCGCAGACGAGAACGCTCGTCAGGGGGCCGGACCTTGGTTCCGGCCAAATCCCCTCTGATGCCTAAGTCAGATAGAGATTTGAGAAAGGAGGCCCGGTGGAGACGGTCCGACTCGTGAGGAGATCGTAACGGCGTCTCTCGGCGCGAGCGGGGGAGGAAGGAGATGAATTGGGGGAACGAGGTCGTTGATGGAGTACCTTAGGTTTTGTTACCTGAGATGCCTCTTGAAGTGTTGATGACGGAGTGTCGTTTGGGAGAGCTTGTACTGGTCTGCTTGGAAGGTTGTATTGGTCCGCTTGGAAGGCGGAGGTTTTAAGTCAACGCCTCGGTTTCTGCTCTGTTGCTGTTGAGTGAGCTTGGAAGGCAGAGGTAGTCGGTGTCCCCACACACACGTCATCCTTGCCCCCTCCAAAGCTCGGTTTTGCCCAGAAAGGTGGCAAACTCGATCCGTCGGAAATTTCATCGAGCCGGCGCAAGTCAGCGGGCTCGGACTGAGGTAGGTCTGCTAGCTCGACTGGTTCAACAGCTCAGTCGCTGTGTGGATAACTTTTTAAGCTCGACAAGGTGGCTCGGTGTTGAGACTCCGATACTCGACAAGGCGGCCGGACTCGTCTGGTCGGCCTCCTCCTGAGTCGGTTGAACTGGTGTGGTCGGCCTCCTCTTGGATGGGTCGGCCTCGTCTAGACACAGCTCCTGTTCCCTTTCCAACTTCAGCTCCGACTCCAGCTTTTGTCTGGATCCTATCCTCGCTCCAGCTCCGGCTCCAACTCCAGCTGCGGCTCCAGCTTTTGTCCGGATCCTTGCTCCTGCTCCAGCTCTTGCCCGTTCAGCGGCACGACCAAGGTAGATCGGCACGGGCGGCACAGTGGTGGGAGCTCAGCCCATATGTTTGACGATGGCAGCACGGTGTTGGCCGGACGTCGAGACAATGGCCAGAGATGGTGGCAGGGCCATTGATGAAGGCCGAGTCGGGGCCAAGGCCGACGCTTGCGAGGATCGTTGGTGTTGTCTCTTGTCTGAACTCGATCGAGATCTCATTCTCCTTGGCGGCCTTGCCAAGCCACTCGTAGCCCCACATCTTCCTGGCCCGTCCCTGGATCTAGACGCACTCCTTGCACCTCTCCCTCGGTTGGCCGAGGCTGCAATGCCGGTCGCCGTGTTCTCCGGTGTTTGTCACGGCCATGGTAGCAAGCTTCTTGTGAGGCATTTGTTGAAACCGAAGGATGTGGCTTTTTATCACCATCTCGCAAGAAGTTTAAGGGAGGAGAATTGTTAAGAGAGCTCTTGCAGTTGTGTTATAGCACACAATTGATTAGCAAGGGGGAAGAGGACAGTTTGACCTTTTTTTGCTGGCTGCGAGCTCGGCCGATGCTGGATCGAACGGGTGCCAGATGTAACTTGGGCCCTGATCGGTGAATTCAGATCTTTTGCATCCCCAAGCTTGGTCGAACCATGGCGATGCCCCAATCGGCTTGATGAGGCACGGCTAGGCTGCTCGTCCCATGGTGAGCCCGGTTCAGTCTTCTGATGAGGTAGGACAAGATCGAACGACCCCTTGCTAGGCCGGGCTGGTCTTCGTTCGATCTTTTGAGGAGATCGGCCTTGCCGAAGCTGAATCACCGGAGACAGTCTCTAACCACCTCACCGTACCAAGGTTTGACCCGCTCCGTTCGAGTTCAATCTCTGTACCTGAGTGCAAACCCGCCTCCGAGGTGATTGAGCCCTCCACTGCGAGCTTCACCACCGACGAGAGAGGCTCGGAGAGGTGCGACGCCGCAGTTCCCAGGCTAGCGAATTCTCCTCAGTGGTCTCCGACATCGTACGTCCCCCTCATCCGAATCAAGCCGATTGGGGCAGCCAGTAAAAAAAGGTGCTCTCTTAACAATTATCCTCCCTTAAACTTCTTGCGAGATGGTGATAAAAAGCCACATCCTTCGGTTTCAACAAATGCCTCACAAGAAGCTTGCTACCAGTCGGCCTTGGCCCCGACTCCCACCACTGTGCCTGTCTCAACACCGATCCACCTTGTCGAGCTTAAAAAGTTATCCACACAGCGACGGAGCTGTTGAACCAGTCGAGCTAGCAGACCTACCTCAGTCCGAGCCCGCTGACTTGCGCCGGCTCGATGAAATTTCCGACGGATCGAGTTTGCCACCTTTCTGGGCAAAACCGAGCTTTGGAGGGGGCAAGGATGACGTGTGTGTGGGGACACCGACTACCTCTGCCTTCCAAGCTCACTCAACAGCAACAGAGCAGAAACCGAGGCGTTGGAGGCATCTCAGGTAACGCTCGCGTCGAGTGATGCCGTTACGATCTCCTCACGAGTCGGACCGTCTCCGCCGGGCCTCCTTTCTCAGATCTCTATCTGACTTAGGCATCGGAGGGGATTTGGCCGGAACCAAGGTCCGGCCCCCTGACGAGCGTTCTCCTCTGCGCAGGTGGACAGCAGATCAACGGGCTGAGGCTACCCCTCGCCCCTCTCCAACCACTCGATCAACCGAACAGTGAGGCTTCCCCTCACCGTCAGCCTGCCATGGCCGAGCACGTCCTACCGAGGCCGAGCGTCCTAATCGGGTCCGAGACTCTCCCTCGTCACCCGTCGGCCGTGCATCTACCCGGGCGACTAAGGCTACCCCTCGTCCCCCTACCAGCCGAGGCCGAGCACACCCGTCCGAGGCCGTCCCCCCTTCTGCACCGACTCTGAAACATCTGGCGCCGTCTGTGGGAACGAGTCAACACCTACGTCAATACACATACAACGATGGCTCGTTCTACAACCTCTTTCTCTATTTTTAAGATGGATTATGATATTTGACTGAGCTAACATATCATTGACAAATACGTCTGTATTTGATCGGCCTCTCTTCCACTTTATATTTACTAAAGTGAGCAGGCCTACAGCTCGCATAATGGACTTCCACAGGTTGATCTAAATATTAAGAACTCTCAATGAATCCGCTGCCGCCCAATCGATGATGGCCTTCGGTGGGGTCCGGGCGATCAACACCCACCGAGTCCTTTACGATGCGGAGGCTCCGACCCAGCAAAGCCCTCGTCGAAGCTCGCCAAAAAGGCTGCCTTGTGGTTCCGACCCATCTTCTAATCTCCAAGCTCCGAGCTCTGATGGATTTGTGCATTCGGTGATCACCTACGACACAGATCTGAGCTCAGATCCGATGTTCGGCCCAACGATGACAAGGGGACGCCTCCAGAGTACGACCCCTCAGCGACATCGATCTCCCTCTGATCGAGGACAGAGCGGATGGATCCGTCCGGATGACGCTGAGGTGGGTTCATGGTAGTCAGATCCACGGCCTCGAAGGTCAGACGCCATCGTCCGACCTTCGAAGGTCGGACGATACCCAGCTCATCGATCAACAGGGCAAGTCAAAGGGCTTCTGCGACGTTTGATCTTCTTCGAATCTCCGACCACCCCGCAGAGATCGAGGCCTGACGGAGCAATGGGTCGATGCCCGGAGCTGGGTCGAACGGCGAGAGTCGAGCGTCAGTCCTTCCTCAGGGAGATGAAGGGGGGTCGATCGTACTCCGATCAATGCCAGCCTTGCCGAAGCTCGAATCACCGGAGACCGTCATCTCTGACCACCTCACCGTCGATTTGTAGGGAAACACGGCTCCCCACCATCGACCCGTCGTGAGAGGCTCTGGCCCACTGAACAAACCGGGTCGAAAACCACCCTCCTGTCACCGAAGAAGGAAGCCACGACCCCCAGGTCGACTGATCGAAGTTCCTCGACCCAGCCAAATACTGGATCTGACGAAGATCCTCCGTGCGAGGCTCCAGGCCCGTCGGACCCCCAACTGATCCTAAATGGCCCTACCAAGGTTTGACCCGTCGATGACTCCACGACTCCCTGCGGAGTGGGGTGCAAGCAAACCACGCCTCTACTGCAAGCGTCAATCGAACCGGACCGCCGGAAGCTCCGTTCGAGTTCAATCTCTGTACCTGAGTGCAAACCCGCCTCCGAGGTGATTGAGCCCTCCACTGCGAGCTTCACCACCGACGAGAGAGGCTCGGAGAGGTGCGACGCCGCAGTTCCCAGGCTAGCGAATTCTCCTCAGTGGTCTCCGACATCGTCGAGGGAAGCACTGGAGAGTTCGACTTAATCGCTCTGGAGCAGGCCACGTCCCCCTCATCCGATCTCCTCAAAAGATCGAACGAAGACCAGCCCGGCCTAGCAAGGGGTCGTTCGATCTTGTCCTACCTCATCAGAAGAAGGAACCGGGCTCACCATGGTACGAGCAGCCTAGCCGTGCCTCATCAAGCCAATTGGGGCATCGCCATGGTTCGACCAAGCTTGGGGATGCAAAAGATCTGAATTCACCGATCAGGGCCCAAGTTACATCTGGCACCCGTTCGATCCAGCATCGGCCGAGCTCGCAGCCAGTAAAAAAAGGTCAAACTGTCCTCTTCCCCCTTGCTAATCAATTGTGTGCTATAACACAACTGCAAGAGCTCTCTTAACAATTATCCTCCCTTAAACTTCTTGCGAGATGGTGATAAAAAGCCACATCCTTCGGTTTCAACAAATGCCTCACAAGAAGCTTGCTACCATGGCCGCGACAAACACCGGAGAACACGGCGACCGGCATTGCAGCCTCGGCCAACCGAGGGAGAGGTGCAAGGAGTGCGTCTAGATCCAGGGACGGGCCAGGAAGATGTGGGGCTACGAGTGGCTTGGCAAGGCCGCCAAGGAGAATGAGATCTCGATCGAGTTCAGACAAGAGACAACACCAACGATCCTCGCAAGCGTCGGCCTTGGCCCCGACTCGGCCTTCATCAATGGCCCTGCCACCATCTCTGGCCATTGTCTCGACGTCCGGCCAACACCGTGCTGCCATCGTCAAACATATGGGCTGAGCTCCCACCACTGTGCCTCCCCTGCCGATCTACCTTGGTCGTGCCGCTGAACGGGCAAGAGCTGGAGCAGGAGCAAGGATCCGGACAAAAGCTGGAGCCGCAGCTGGAGTTGGAGCCGGAGCTGGAGCGAGGATAGGATCCAGACAAAAGCTGGAGCCGGAGCTGAAGTTGGAAAGGGAACGGGAGCTGTGTCTAGACGAGGCCGACCCATCCAAGAGGAGGCCGACCACACCAGTTCAACCGACTCAGGAGGAGGCCGACCAGACGAGTCCGGCCGCCTTGTCGAGTATCGGAGTCTCAACACCGATCCACCTTGTCGAGCTTAAAAAGTTATCCACACAGCGACGGAGCTGTTGAACCAGTCGAGCTAGCAGACCTACCTCAGTCCGAGCCCGCTGACTTGCGCCGGCTCGATGAAATTTCCGACGGATCGAGTTTTCCACCTTTCTGGGCAAAACCGAGCTTTGGAGGGGGCAAGGATGACGTGTGTGTGGGGACACCGACTACCTCTGCCTTCCAAGCTCACTCAACAGCAACAGAGCAGAAACCGAGGCGTTGACTTAAAACCTCCGCCTTCCAAGCGGACCAATACAACCTTCCAAGCAGACCAGTACAAGCTCTCCCAAACGACACTCCGTCATCAACACTTCAAGAGGCATCTCAGGTAACAAAACCTAAGGTACTCCATCAACGACCTCGTTCCCCCAATTCATCTCCTTCCTCCCCCGCTCGCGCCGAGAGACGCCGTTACGATCTCCTCACGAGTCGGACCGTCTCCGCCGGGCCTCCTTTCTCAGATCTCTATCTGACTTAGGCATCGGAGGGGATTTGGCCGGAACCAAGGTCCGGCCCCCTGACGAGCGTTCTCGTCTGTGCAGGTGGACAGCAGATCAACGGGCCGAGGCTACCCCTCGCCCCTCTCCGACCACTCGATCAACTGGACAGTGAGGCTTCCCCTCACCGTCAGCCTGCCGTGGCCGAGCACGTCCTACCGAGGCCGAGCGTCCTAATCGGCTCCGAGACTCTCCCTCGTCACCCGTCGGCCGTGCATCTACCCGGGCGACTGAGGCTACCCCTCGTCCCCCTACCAGCCGAGGCCGAGCACACCCGTCCGAGGCCGAGCGTCTCAACCAGGGCCGAGGCTTCCCCTCGCCCCTTCTGCACCGATTCGAAGCCCCCGAGGGACCCAAAGCGGGCCCCTTGACCACGTTGACCGGGCTCTCCACGGTCAACGCTCTGCAGTGAGAAAACACTCTGAAACAGTCACTATGTATTGGTACAACACCTGAGTCACTTGCATCAATTAACCTGTCTAAGAATTTCCTAAGCCAAACAGCATCTTGGACTGCCATGCTAAATGCTACAAACTTGGCTTCCTTAGTTGAAAGTGCGATGTAGGATTGTTTCTTGCTACTCCAGGATATTACACCAGATCCGAGTAGAAAACCATATCCTGAGGTCGATCGTCGCTCATCGAGATCACCCGCCCAATCAGCATCAGTGTAGCCTTCGAGCCTCAAGGCATCTCCTTGATAGCATAAAGCATAGTTCGTAGTTCCTTTAAGATACCGCATTATCCTCTTAACCGCTTTCCAGTGTACTTGCCCTGGGTTGAATTGGTAACGACTTACCATTCCAACGGTAAAACAAATGTCCGGTCTTGTACACATCATAGCATACATAAGCCTACCAACTGCACTGGAATATGGAACTTTTTCCATAATTTCCTTTTCCTTTTTGGTTCTTTGGACACGATTTCAGACATAAATTATCGTATTTGCTTATAGGAGTATCAATGGACTTGCAGTCCTGCATATTAAATCGTTCTAGAACCTTCTTTATATAAGTCTCTTGTGAAAGAGAAAGAAGTTTCTTCGAGCGATTCCTTGAAATCTTAACTCCAAGGATATATGCGGCTTCTCCCATGTCTTTCATCTCAAAAACTGATGAAAGCCAAGCCTTGATATCCATCACAAACCCCTTGTCATTTCTGGCTATTAAAATGTCATCTACGTATAGAGACATAATAATATACTTGCTTTTAATCCTCTTGATATATACGCAGTTATCTTCATCAAGCATGGTAAAACCATTTGATAAGACAACTTCTTGAAATCATATATACCATTGCCTCGAGGATTGTTTCAGACCATATATGGACTTACAAAGTTTTCAAACCTTATGTTCGTTTCCTTCTTTTACGAACCCTGTTGGTTGTTCCATATAGATCTCATCGTCCAATTCTCCATTGAGAAAGGCAGTCTTTACATCCATCTGATGTAATTCGAGGTCTAAGCAAGCTACTATAGCCAGAATTAGGCGAATCGAGGTAAAACGAACAACAGGTGAGAAGGTCTCTTCGTAGTCTATCCCTTCCTGTTGCGTAAAACCTTTCGCGACAAGGCGAGCTTTATATCTGTCTATATAGCCATCAGCCTTATGCTTGATCTTGAGAACCCATTTGTTCCCAATAGCTCTACATCCTCTGGGTAAGTCAACTAAGTCCCAGACTTGGTTAACTTTCATGGATTCCAACTCCTCCTTCATCGTTTTCATCCATTTGTCTTTTGCAGGGCATGATATGGCCTGTTTGAAAGTAGCAGGCTCGTCATCATCTTGTAGTAAAGTCATAAAGGTTTGCGAAAATTCATCCTCAAATCTTAGAGGAGCCAACCTTGTATGACTACTACGTCATATTTGAGATTCATCAAGCCCTTATTGACTTGAATTTAGATCAATTCTAATATCACTCCTACTTGGAATGTTGTTAGAAATGCTCCCACTTGGATCATTATTCCCGTATGGAATAGGATTCGCGTCATTCGTATCATCCATTGGTGAAGTGTGAAACGTATTTTCGTCTTCACCAAGAATTCTCCCACTCGAATGAGGTAATCCTTCTTGATCATAAATCTCAAATAGAGATAAGTCCTGACTTATCTCGCCCTGTCTTGGAAACTCGTTTTCCAAGAAAGTGACATCCCTCGACTCAAATTCAATTAGACCTCCATTGTCTTCCTGACCAATGAAAACATAACCTTTGGAGTTTTCTGCGTATCGTATAAAGATACATTTCCTTCCCCGTGGTCCAAGTTTGCCATACTTATGGGAGGAAATATGTGCGTAGGATGCACACCCCCAAGGTTTCAAAATGTTTAAGTCAGGAGACCTTTGGTTCCACAACTCGTAAGGAGTGGAGTTAACTGATTTCGAGGGTACGCGGTTCAAGATGAAAGTGGCTGTCAATAATGCATCACCCCAAAAGGTGATTGGCAAGTTAGCTTGCGCCATCATTGAACAGACCATTTCCATTAAAGTCCTATTCCTCCTTTCTGCAACACCATTTTGTTGAGGAGTATAAGGCATAGTCACCTGATGAACTATGCCCTTTTCATCACAAAGTTCCTTAAAACTTGCGGATTGATATTCATTGCCTCTATCGGTTCGCAAGACCTTAATCTTACGATCTAATTGATTTTCCACCAAACTCATATAGTTTTTAAAGCAGGTTAATGCTTCACTTTTGTGGGATATCAAATAGATGTGACCGAATCTGGTGAAGTCATCAATAAAAGTGATGAAATAGGACTTCCCGCGTCTTTTCTTGACATTCATCGGACCACATATGTCCGAATGGATAAGCTGTAATGGAACCTCGGCCCTTGTGCCGGTTCCAAACGGCTTGCGACAAGATTTCCCTACAAGGCAATGTTCGCAGGTCGACATATCGACCTTTGAAAAATTGGATAGAAGGCCACGTTTGGCAAGTCTATCCATACGCGTTGGTCCAATGTGACCAAGCCTTGCGTGCCAACAAATTATATCTGACTCATAAGTCGAAGAATTTGCAACAAGGAAATTTCATTACAAAATGAGGAGTCATACATTGTATTTAATACAATAAATCCTTTGAAAACATATCCAGAACCAATTAGAGTATTATTACAAGACAAGTCCAATTTACAATTATGAAAAAACCAGCTATAACCAAGACCCATTAATACGACCACAGATATAATATTCCTTCGAATATCTGGAGCGAAGAGGACATCGTGTAGTAAGATAGTGCGGCCGTTGTCCAAGACGAGCTTGCAAGTCCCAACGCCTTTCACTTCAACACGTGTGTTGTTTCCTACATATATCCACTTTGTTCCTTGGGGTATCCGGTGATACTCCACGAAGGACCGTCTGTCCCTTGCTATGTGGTCGGTGGCACCTGAATCAATTATCCAAAATGGATTAGATTCTACAAGAAATATTGAACTAGAAACACATATGTAACTAGTATTGCAAGTTACCTTGTCACCTGCATCCGTACAAGAACGGGCATAGTGACCTAATTTGTTGCACTTGAAGCACTTGATCCTTTTCAAGTCTTTCTTCTTGTGCCATTTCTTGTTTCTACCCTTATGTTTGGGTTTCTTGGTAGACTCAGGTTGCTTATTACGTTCATTAGTAAACTTCGAACGATTCTTTCATTTCTTTCCCCCGTGCGAGGAACTAGCAACCATATGCACTTCTGCACTTGGCTTGGCAGCCGCAAGCTGCTCTTCCTCTAACTCGAGGTGCTTAGAAACATCGCTGAAGTTCTTGATGCTCTCATTATGAGTGAGATGCATCTTCATTTGGTCCCACCCATTTGGTAGGGAACGTATGACTGCTAGGATTTGTTGCTCATCAGTGAGCACATGACCTGCATCCTTTAACTCTGAGATAAGGTTCGCCATATGTCGCAGATGTTTCCCCATGGAATGATCTGGACGTTTCTTGTATGAATCAAATCTTATAGTTAAAGAACGAATTTTGGACACCGAGGTGCCACCAAACTTCTCCTCAAGCTTGGACCATATGTCCATGGCTAGGTCATGCTCTCGGAAGATTCGCATTATGTCGTCTGCTATACTTGACAGCAACGTAATGCGAGCAATCTTATTCTTCCGAGACCAAGCATCAAAAGCTTCCTTGTCTCGTCTGTCTTGGGCCGTAGTGCCCAACTCTGGTTCAATCGGTATGTTCTTCAGAGTTTCAAGCACTTCTTGCTCCTCTAGAACATATTGTATCTTGATGGACCATAGTTTGTAATTATCACCGTTGTGTTTTTCACCTCTGTTTAACTCAGCAACGATGTTCTTTGAAGCGGAAGACATTTTAACTTTAAAATGCTGCAAAAGACACAAAACCGAAGGTTCGATCAAAAATCATTGCATAAAAATTTCTTATACATAGATATCACTCCCACTTGGAAAAATCCCACTTGAAATGATATTATTATATTTGATAAGTTACTTTCGAAAAATATTGAAGATGTTCTAGAATCGGAAAGGTCTCTACGATTCTAATCACCATCTAGAACAACTTTCAATATTTCCCCCTCACTTATTAAACGATAGTACTCTTATAGTACTTGCAGCGGAAAAAGCGATTTTGAAAAACGTATTTTGAAAAAGTGTTTTTCTAAAAGGATTTTGCAAACGTATTTTGCAGAATGTATGTTTCAACCTAGTACCCTTATGATACTAGCGAAATATTCGGCAATCCCTGGCCATTGCCGGGGTTAAGCTGTAGCCGTGCCAAGGCCGGATCCCCCTTGAGGAGATTTTTCTGCAAGCCATTGTCACTGGCTCCCGTATGGATCCAGACGCTCCCCTTCTGCAGGAGAATTTACCACAGAGAACTGCCGTCAGCCCCGTATGGGCTTGCCTTGCAGGTGGCCAGGGCCGAAACCACTGGCACCGTAGGGCTTTTGGGCATGTTCATGTTCCATCGGCCAAGGCCTCTGGCCGAGGCCGGCCAATGCCGGCCAAAGGTCCCTGATTGGTTGGCCAGGGCCTCTGCCCTGGCCGGCCAAGGACCCTGGCACCCCCGGCCAGGGCCTCTGCCCTGGCTGAGGCCGGCCAAGGGCCGACCAGGGGGGGCCTGGCCCTTCGGCCAGGGCCTCTACCCTGGCCGGTCAGGGCCGGCCAGGGCCAGGGCCTGGCCTCGGCCAAGGCCACCCCCGACACTGGCAGGGGCCAGGGCGCCTGGCCCTGGCCCCTGCTAGGGCCGGCCAGGCCGGCCCCTGGCTCTGGCCGAGGCCGGCCATGGCCATGGCCCCTTGGCCATGGCCGGCCATGGCCCATATGGCCATGGCCGGCCTCCCCCTTGCATGGGGTTGGCCGTACACCCCCGCCGGTGGGGTGGCCGTGGTTGTTATTGGCCGTAGCCAACCCCCTCCTCATGGGGAGGGGGATGCATTGCCTCCATAGCCCATATGGCCATGGTGATCATGCACCAAAAATTCATCTTCTCCGTTGAGAATAACCACCATCGTCTTCTCCGATGAAGCACCCGTTCGTCGAGAAAATGGTTTTGCTTCAATGGCCGTGTGCCAAAAATTGAAGAGAATGCGTTTTCAAGGCCGCAAACTACACGCTCCACATGAAGAGAGTTCACATTCCCTATGAATGGAGACTCAGCATCCATGAAGAGCACAAGTTTGGCGAGATGAACGGTAAGTTCTTCCCGTCACGGAGAGTTCCTGCCATATCCGTAATGACAGAAGACCCTAACGTGAAAAGAACAACTATTGCGTTCTCTCCGTCACGACGTGTTCCTACCATATCCATAATGGAAGGAGACGCATTCGTGAAAGAGACAACGCCATGTTTATCGGTGAGACCGAGGCGACGGTTAGACCGAGGCGAACCCGTATGGCTCTGATACCAATGTTGGATCCTGTCAAAACAATGACGTTAGGATCGAATAATAACATAGACTTACGTTGGTGTATGCAGCGCCGTAGTCTCTGAACTTCACCCTCGGATTCGCCACAGCAGTCGGTACTTCGTCACGGAGGATCGAAGCAGCGTTTCACCGCCTAAATCTCTATTTAGAAGAGGATTTTAATGGAAGGGAGAAGAAGAACATAAGTTGCCTTATGCAAACTTATGGCATGGATGGAATGGTATAAATGCCTTACCCTTGGGTCCTATTTATAGGTTTTAGGGGTAGTTATTGTAGGAAATAACTAAATATAAGCTTATTAGCCTATATTAGCACATTTACTTTTCCTCTTCTTCATTCACTTATCAAGTGCCTTTATGCACTTATAAAGTGACTTTTTCCACTTATCGAGTGGTCCTTTTCACACGAGAAAAGGTTCCCTTCGTGCATGCTTTCGTGCACGCGACATCTGAGGTCCGTATACCCTCATACATCCCCTCATGGGTGTATTCATGTCGTCCATATCCAACACCCTCCTCCACACACGTTTTGGTCGTATCTGTCTATATCTTTCTGGGAGAGAGGGAGTACTTTTGGGGACACTTACATGGTGCTATTTTGATCTCTGCATACACCACCTGCATTGCCATCACATTTTTTTATTTCTTATTTTTCATTTCACCATGCATGCATTCTCACCAACCTCACCCATATTTTGTCTCTCAGTGTGCCACACTTTGCACATTGAGGACACTGTACACTTTAGCTTGGGAGAATGAGTTCTCATGCACTTTTTATTTTTGTTGCATTTTATTTTCATTTTCTCACATTTCTTTGTTTTTACACTTGTTTTCACCCACTTTTTCATTTTTTTCCATGCATCACGTTTTTCTTACTTTTTGAGTGTGCTGCATTTTACAGTAGTTTTTATTTTTTATTTATCCTTATTTATTTTATCCCTTTTTGCTAGAGATGAATTTTATGTGATGACGACGACGTGGTATTAGCTTATCTCTATATGCACATTATCTTGTCATGCCATAGTTTCTATTTCAGATATCATATGCTATGTCTTGCTATGCATTCGGGGCAGTAACCCGCCTTTTCATGTATGAATGTGGATGAAATTCTTTTATTAGCTGAGTCTAATAATTTTTATTATATACTCTTCATAGAAAACACACCAAGCTTCACGCATTGATTGCTTATATCTGGAGTACTGCTTTCCTATCTTATATCACTTCTTATTGCATGAAAGTTGTACGCTTCACTTTCAGGTTGAATGAATGTATGCTAGGTTGATATAACTGGATTAGTTTACTTTCTGAGATTAAACTGAGTAGATTACATTACTCTGCTGAAATTTTTCGTGCACATTCTATAGAGTGAACCGAGTGTTACATATATTTCTTTCTCCACATATCTTGAGCATTATTTCTATACTTAGAATCATTGGTGAACCTCCATTTAGCGATTCTTATATTGGCATTTCCCCCGCTATAAAAAAATCCATGCTCCTAAACCCCAAAATCCAAAAAAAAGAAAAAAAATACATGTATATCTTTCTATCTTTTGATTTGGGATCACAGTTGTATATATATGAAAAAAAGAAGAAAAAGAAAAAAATAAAAAAAAGAAAAGAAAAGAGAAAAGAAGTTTGTACATGATCCCACTTCATATCCTTTCTCTCTTTCTTCCCTCTTTTATTTTATATTTTTGTTCCTTGGAGCTTCAAAAATGGGGAATGTTCTTATTGCTAGATTTGATGCCAACACGGTTATAGATAAGCTTGGGGGAGAGGATCCAATGATGTGTGAGAGAGTGACTACTTGACTGTGCATGACAACTTAAGCTAGGTAATTTTCTATACTCGGTGAGATTACTAAAATTTTTACGAAATCCAGGAATTGAAACTTAGTGTGCATCTCATGAAAACCACTCCTTTCTATTCTTATTGCTTCATATTGTGTGATATCTCTTAAACTCCAAATAGAAAGCATTCAATTGAAAAGTGTGTGGTCTATGATCATGTATACCACTTTAGATGCTTCAGACGATGTTAATTCTAGAATGATTCCATACTTCATACTATTTTGATATTCTTGGGCTTCTATTTTGAATGCATCCTTATATTATGATATCGAGATAAAAATCTTTGGCATGTGTTTTATATTCGTCGTGTGCTATTTGAGTAAGCAAATCCACGTCCTGAGGAAATGATCTAGCACCTCCCTCTTTGTTTGCTTTCCTATCTTCTATTTCTTTTTCCTTTTCCTTATTTTTACCCATCGGGTTCACCTTTTACTCATCTTCCTCGAGGACGAGTAAGAGGTAAGCTTGGGGATTTTGATCACTCCATATTTTACACCTTTTTCTGCATGTTTTCATTACGTTTTGATCGTCCATATTGCGTTTTCACGATTATTCGACGATATCGCGATGCATTTCACTATTTCTTGTTTTTGTCGTATTTTAGGAGATATGGAGCGATTTGGAGCGAAAATGAGATCAAAGGAGTTTCACGCACTTCAGAGCATCGCCAATGGCTTATTTGAGGACTTATCATCGATATAGGATGAGCGGAAGAAGAAGGAAATCGATAGGATTGATGAGGAGGCGAAAAGGAGGAGAAAGGAGCTCAGGAGCACCTCACTCGACCGAGCAAGACTGCTCATTCGGCCGAGTGAAGGATCACACTCGCCCGAGTGAAACGTATACGCACTGAAGATTTTCCATGTTTCCTCGGCCGAGTAAGGAAGTCCACTCGACCGAGTGAGAAAGCTCACTCGCCCAAGTGGTACAAAGAATTCGTCCAGAGAAGCTGCCAACTTACTGGAATTTCAGAGGAAGCCCACTCGGCCGAGCATGATTGCTCACTCGGCCGAATGAAGAAGACTACTTGGCGAGTCACCCCGAGAGACAGACCCCTGAGAACCCTGAAATTACTGCTATTTTATAGGGTTTGTCACTCGGACGAGTGACAAGGGTAACTCGGACGAGTGACAAGGGTCACTCGGCCAAGTGTCCCTCTCCGACTGCTGTTAGGACTGCGGATTCTGGGCTGTGCAGGGGCAGTTTTGTCACGATTTTTTGGACGATTTTGGCTTGTATTTAAACCTAGTTTTTACCCTAGTTTTAGGAGAGACTTGAATTATTTTTTAGAGACTTCAATTAGGTTTTTGACGGCTATTCTTTTGTGAAATCTCAGTTGGAGATCATTGGCGACAACGTTGGTTTGTTCTTTCTTGTTAAAGAACTCATTTTTATGAATTGTTTCTTCTTTGCAATGAATTGTGCTATGATTCCATCTATTATTTCTGAGATTTTCATGATGATTAGTGAGTAGTTCCGTCGTTCTAGGGCATGGGGATGAACCCTATAGACCCGATCTTCGAATTGTGATGAATGAATTGAATTGTTGCTAGGATTGATAAAAGGTTAGGTTGTGATTGATTTATTACGAGTAGTTAGGAATTCATATTGATTGGGATTTGCAAGATATTGGATCCCAATTGATAGGAAGACCTAGATATTCGATTTAGATTAATAATCGAACTTCTCTAGATTTGGTTTGCAAGAGATTGGACCAAAGCTAGGATTTTTAATTATAAATTGTACTAATATTCGTTTGCAAGAGATTGGACGAATACGAACTATCATAACCTAAATCGTAGCTCGAGTTTGCACGAGAGTGGGCTCGAGTTTCGATTGGACGATGATGTCGATCTTCACGCTAGCGGCTTATGGTAGGGTTTGCACGAGAGTGGGCCCTAACCTAGGTTTGCTATAGACCGGTAATAGCGCGAGAGCGTGAGCTTGGTTCTATATTAAGTTGCGACTAGCTCACCTATATTCAAGCTTAGCAAAAATAAAATTTATGATTCACAAGGATAAGAAACGGTCCGTAGTGGGGATTTCCTATCCCTAGACGCCTTTATTATATTGATATTTCTTGCTATTTGAACGATTGTAACTATTACTTCAAAACTATTCTTATTCTCTTGATAGCTATGTAATCAAAGTAAGATACTGTCATTTGTCCTCCCTGTGTTTGATACCCGCTCGCCACTATACCGTGCGCTTGCGGTAAGACTACAAGTTGTTTTTCGGGTGTATATCCGGACGTGATCACTTAGTCATATGCGTTCACTCACATTTATAAGCACATAAATATCTATATAAACACATTATTTAGTCACGTCCATACACACACATACAGGCACGTACTAACACATGCATGATCAAGTCCCAAAAGGTCCACAATCATAATTATAGTTAAATACACATCCAATCTCACATTCATAGCAATGCACGTACTGCCTCACACAGATAAGCACATAAACCACACACAATACACACAAGAGCGCACAAACATAATACGTTTCCACTTATGCTATATATATAACTACCCTTGCATATCCTACGCACATACTGCCATAATAGTCAAATAATTATAAACATCCATCTACGCTCCACACATGGTATACATATAAACATGTAAACAAATACACATATTCCAATTTCCACATATCAAACAGTTTCATTCACTTACATTTATCAACCATACATATACACCTATATTCCGTTTCTATCACATTTATATCCACATTGCACATGTATATACATACGCACAAGCTTTGGTACATACCTATATGTACATGCATACAAACAAGAGTACACTACCCCTAGATACACATAGATAAGAAGCCATGTCAGAAAAATTCACAGATAAACAACCAAGGATATATATATATATATATATAAGTATAAGTATATATTTATTCAACCAATACACATACAACCATATATGCTTCTACTGCACACTGCACATGCATTTTCACATCCATACACTCTGCTATGACGCATATGATAAAAATCAATACAACCATAATACATATTCACATATATACATCAACCAATACACCACACAGATACTCTATATGACCCCAATTATATGTACATATGCATTATGTACACGAAGATGCATACATATCAATTCCATATATAGATATCTAAGCCTACACATAGCCGAATACATGTTCGTTCATATACACCAGATTATTATTCTAATAGTAAGTCTGCATGTAGATATGCATATATATACCCATTAGGATCCATGTAACCATGAACATACATTCCCATGTATGGACACACACATCCATACACTTATATTAAACACATACTGCTATTACACACCCATACAGTCAAGCTACTCAAACTACACTAGCAGGTACTTGGTAGCTACCCATACCATTATATACATAACATCCAATATATCCACACTTTCGCTAGCATATTAGTACATACACAAATAAGTGTATTTCAATATTCATACACATTCAGTAGATAGTCACACCACATATACGTACACATTCATATACTGATACATGCATATCAAAATAGGAATCATTCACATACATATACATATAACCACTCATAAGACATACACCAATACACATTCATATACTGATACATGCATATCAAAATAGGAATCATTCACATCTATTCTATAAAACATGAAGATTTTGAATTTTGTCCTACGTGGCAGGGGTTTGTCCTACGTGGACAAAGACATGCTGACTGGGACAAACAAAATCGATGACTAGGACAAGTGTTTGGGGGGGGGGGGAATTTTGTTTGTAAAACTCAAAACTTTGAAAACTCAAATGTTTACTCAAAATTTGGAGGGAGGAAATAAAAATGGGGGGAAACAAAGCTGGGGTAAACTTTTGGTGTTTGAATTTTGGGTTTTGAATTTTGAGGTTTAAATGATGTGGAGGAATCCCAATGAGAACCGAACTTTCTCTTCCCCAAAATCCTCAGCCTTAGCTCTTTCCCTTCAGAACCATCAAGAGTCCAACCATCGTCAACAGCATCATCACCATCGACCCCCAAAACATCGAGCACATCCTCAAGACCAACTTCCCCAAGGGCCAAAGAACCCTCACCCTCCTCCGAGACTTCCTCGGCCACGACATCTTCAACTCTGACGACGACCACTGTGAAGGAACCTGTCCAAAACAGAGTTAGGATCGATAATATGAAGTTTAGACTTACGCTTGCGTATGCAGCACGGTAGTCTACGAACTTCGCCTTCGGATTCGCCACGACGGATCGAGTCTTCTCACGAACGGAGTAAGGCTACTAAATCCACAATCTAAATCTCTACTTTAGATTAAGAACTTGGATAGAGGAAGAGAAAGGATTTCTGCAGAGCTTCGCTATAATGAAGTTGCATGCATGAATTTCATGCAAAAGGTGTAAGAAATGACTTACCCTTGGGTCTTATTTATAGCCCCCAAGGTAGTTATTTTAGGTTAAGTTGTTCCTTTGGAACAACTTAATTAAGGTGTACCATGATACATGGCACATTATAAGCTTAAGTTGTACCATATGCATGGTACAACATAAGCTTAAGATATTCCCCCTTTATTAGCCATATGTCGCATGCACTTATGCATATATAATGCGACTTTCCCACTCATCCAGAGATCCTCTCCGCAAGGGAACAGATTCCCTTTGCACACGACTTCGTGTACGCGACGTTCGAGGTCCGTATTCCTTCGTACATCCCCCACAAGGGTGTACAAACGTCTTCCATATCCAACATCTCCCACTCACACTTGAGGGGATTGTAAGAGAATGTCTTTCTCTTAGTTCTTTCATCTATCATACCGAAAAATAGACCGTGCGACCGTCATGCGCGTAGAGTCTGTTGTTGTGCACTTGTTAGAGATACACAACGACCTCGAAGGTGCAAAGTTAAGTAGTTCAACGCATGCTTTACCCTAGATTATTTCTTCACATTTCTTATACTTTATATTCAACAATTGAATCCCATCTGGATCACAATTGGCTGGCCAGCTTTGAATCATTAAAGTCCAAATGTGAATATGAAATCAATCTTCCTCTTCTTGCGAACCTTCTGATCTTGACTTGATTCGCTTTTCTAACGTGCCCCGCCGAGCCGAATTATCATAGCCCATAAGTAACACGCTAAGATAGCGATCATCTCGTCAAATCTAAAGGAACCAATTGGAGTCCTTGAGGGTAAGAGTTAAGACCCGTATGGCCTTTGAGTCTCACATAATAGCAAATACTATTGCTACTAACTCAGTGGTCGAAATGCATACGTGGTATGAACACGTATTACAACATCACTCCTTTCCCAGGGAGAGTATGTCTTAATGATGTTGTACGGATGAAAAGATCAGACACCACAGTGCCTATCTTTTTGAGTCCCCTTACTACTCGTGAAATATTCACGGACTCTCATCCTGCATAAGACAGATATGATTTGAAAATCCTATGAGATCTCTTTCAAATATCCTTGTGATACAGATCTCAGATCTTTTGTAAGCATCCATATGATGCAGATCTTTCATTCGACTATCTTGTTTAAGTCATGACTCTAAATCATTCGTCTAATGATTTTGACTTTAAACTAGTCTCATCTCTTTCTTATCCATCTGATAAGATAAGGCGGTTGCTCATGTGAGAGAGCCAACCTTTATCTGTCCGACATACACACAATTCAGCTGAGATTTCAAAAATGTACACAAACATTTCTTAAGAAATTCATATGCAATGTTTGAAAAAAGAACTTATTCTTTTATTAAATTTGATCTTTCTTAGACATGGGAATATATATTGGTACAACTCAGCTCATACGCAATCCTTGGGATGATAAGTGTTTATAAAACACATTTCTGGGGATCGCTTTCGTAAGCTGATCCTCTATCATCTCATGCGTAGATATGTACCTTATGTCTACCTTCTTGGTATTATCATAGTCTTTTGCAAATCTCCAGTTCCTTTAAGATACTGCATTATCCTCTTAACCGCTTTCCAGTGTTCTTACCCTGGGTTGGATTGGTAACAGCTTACCATTTCCAACGGCAAAACAGATGTCCGGTCTCGTACACACCATAGCGTACATAAGACTATCAACTGCACTGGAATATGGAAATTTTTCCATAATTTCCTTTTCCTTTTGGTTCTTTGGACACGATTCCAGATATAAATTATCGCATATGTTTATATGAATATCAATGGACTTGCAGTCCTGCATATTAAATCGTTCTAGAACCTTCTTTATATAAGTCTCCTGTGAAAGAGAAAAAAGTTTCTTCGAACGATTCCTTGAAATCTTAACTCCAAGGATATATGCGGCTTTTCCTATGCCTTTCATCTCAAATACTGATGAAAGCCAAGCCTTGATACTCATCACAAAGCCCTTTTCATTTCTGGCTATTAAAATGTCATCTACATATAGAGACATGATAATATACTTGCTTTTAATCCTCTTGATATATACTCAGTTATCTTCATCAAGCATGGAAAATCCATTTGATAAGACAACTTCTTGAAATCGTATATACCATTGCCTCGAGGATTATTTAAGACCATATATGGACTTACGAAGTTTACAAACCTTATGTTTGTTTCCTTCTTTTACAAACCCTGTTGGTTGTTCCATATAGATCTCCTCGTCCAATTCTCCATTGAGAAAGGCAGTCTTTACATCCATCTGATGTAATTGGAGGTATAAGCAAGCTACCATTGGGGGAATCATGCGAAACAAGGTAAAACGCACAACAGGTGAGAAGGTCTCTTCGTAGTCTATCCCTTCCTGTTGCGTAAAACCTTTCGCGACAAGGCGAGCTTTATATCTGTCATTAGAGCCATCAGCCTTATGCTTGATCTTGAGAACCCATTTGTTCCCAATTGCTCTATGTCCTCTGGGTAAGTTAACTAAGTCCCAGACTTGGTTAACTTTCATGGATTTCAATTCCTCCTTCATCGCTTCCATCCATTTGTCTTTTGCAGGGCATGATACAGCCTGTTTGAAAGTAGCAGGCTCGTCATCATCTTGTAGTAAAGTCATAACGGTTTACGGAAATTCATCCTCAAATCTTAGAGGAGCCAACCTTGTACGACTACTACGTTGTATTTGAGATTTCTTCAAGTCCTTGTTGACTCGAATTTAGATCAATTCTAATATCACTCCCACTTGGAATGTCGTTAGAATTGCTCCCACTTGGATCATTATTCCCGTATGGAATAGGATAATCGTCATTCGTATAATCCATTGGTGAAGGTTGAAACGTATTTTCGTTTTCACCAAGAATTCTCCCACTCGAATGAGGTAATCCTTCTTGATCATAAATCTCAAATAAAGATAAGTCCTGACTTATCTCGCCCTGTCTTGGAAACTCGTTTTCCAAGAAAGTGACATCCCTCGACTCAAACTCAATTAGCCCACCATTGTCTTCCTGACTAACAAAAATATAACCTTTGGAGTTTTCTGTGTATCGTATAAAGATACGTTTCCTTCCCCTTGGCCCAAGTTTGCCATACTTATGGGAGGAAATATGTGCGTAGAATGCACAACCCCAAGGTTTCAAAATGTCTAAGTCAGGAGACCTTTGGTTCCACAACTCATAAGGAGTGGAGCTAACTGATTTCGAGGGTACGTGGTTCAAAATGAAAGCGGCCGTCAATAATGCATCACCCCAAAAGGTGATTGGCAAGTTAGCTTGCGCCAACATTGAACGGACCATTTTTCATTAAAGTCCTATACCTCCTTTCTGCAACACCAATTTGTTGAGGAGTATAAGGGCATAGTTACCTGATGTACTATGCCTTTTTCATCACAAAGTCCCTTTAAACTTGTTGACTGATATTCACCGCCCCTATCGGTTCGCATGACCTTAATCTTGCGATCTAATTGATTCTCCACTAAACTCATATAGTTTTTAAAGCAGGTTTAGTGCTTTCACTTTGTGGGATATCAAATAGATATGACCGAATCGGGTGAAATCATCAATAAAAGTGATGAAATAGGACTTCCCGCGTCTTGTCTTGACATTCATTGGACCACATATGTCCGAATGGATAAGCTGTAATGGAACCTCGGCCCTTGTGCCGGTTCCAAACGGCTTGCGACAAGATTTCCTCACAAGGCAATGTTCGCAGGTCGACATTTCAACCTTTGAAACATTGGATAGAAGGCCACATTTGGCAAGTCTATCTATACGCATTGGTCCAATATGACCAAGCCTTGCGTGCCAACAAATTATATTAGACTCATTAGTCAAAGAATTTGTCACAAGGAAATTTTCATTACATGAGGAAATACATTGTACTTATTACAATAAATCCTTTGAAATACAAACCCAGTACCAATAAAGGAATTATTACAAAATAGGTCCATATTACAATCATGAAGGAACCAACTATAACCAAGACCCATTAAATTGACCACAGTATTAATATTCCTTTGAATATATGGAATGAAGAGAACATTATAAAGTAGGAGAGTGTGGCCGTTGTCCAAGCCTAGCTTGCAATTCCCAACGCCTTTCTCTACAACACGTGTGTTGTTTCCTACATTGATCCACTTCATTCCTTGGGGTATCCGGTGATACTCCACGAAGGACCGTCTGTCCTTTGCTATGTGGTCGGTGGCACCTCGTCACTTCCACTCGTACATGAACGAGCATAGTGACCGAGTTTGTTGCACTTGAAGCACTTGATCCTTTTCAAGTCTTTCTTCTTGTGCCATTTCTTGTGCCCACCCTTATGTTTAGGTTCCTTGGTAGACTCAGGTTTCTTATTACGTTCATTAGAAGACTTCGAACGATCTTTACGTTTCTTTCCCCCGTGAGAGGAACTAGCAACCATGTGCACTTCTGCACTTGGCTTGGTAGCCGCAAGCCGCTCTTCCTCTAATTCGAGGTGCTTGGAAACATCACTGAAGGTCTTGATGCTCTCATTGTGAGTGAGATGCATCTTCATTTGATCCCACCCATTTGGTAGGGAACGTATGACTGATTGGATTTGTTGCTCATCAGTGAGCACATGACCTGCGTCCTTTAACTCCGAGAAAAGGTTCGCCATATGTCGCAGATGTTTCCCCAAGGAATGATCTGGACGTTTCTTATATGTATCGAACCTTATAGTTAAGGCGCGAAGTTTGGACACCGATGTGCCACCGAACTTCTCCTCTAGCTTGGACCATATGTCCATGGCTAGGTCATGTTCTCGGAAGATGCGCATTATGTCATCAGCCATACTGCTTAATAACGTAATGCGCCCTATCTTATTCTTCCGAGACCAAGCATCAAAAGCTTCCTTGTCTCGTCTGTGTTGGGCCGTAGTGCCCAACTCGGGTTCAATCATTACGTTCTTTAGAGTTTCGAGCACTTCTTGCTCCTCTAAAACGTATTGTATCTTAATGGACCAAAGTTTGTAATTATCGCCGTTGAGTTTTTCACCTTTGTTTAACTCAGCGACGATATTCTTTGAAGCGGAAGACATTTTACTTTTAAAATGCTGCAAAAGACACAAAACCGAAGGTTCGATCAAAACATTGCATAAAAATTCTTAAAATATAACTCCCACTTGAAATGATAATAGAGTATCCCATTTGGATAGTTCTAAAAATTCAAATCCCACTTGGAATTATATTATATTTGATAAGTTACTTTCGAAAAATATTGAAGATGTTGTTCTAGAATCGAAAAGGTCTCTATGATTCCAATCACCATCTAGAACAACCTTCAATATTCCCCCATCACTTATCAAACAATAGTACTCTTATAGTACTAGCAGCGAAAAACGAGTTTGAAAACGTATTTTTCAGATATAATTCCCACTTGAAATGATAATAGAATATCCCATATGGATAGTTCTAAAATCAACTCCCACTTGGAATGATATTCATAATTTGATAAGTTACTTTCGAAAAATATTGAAGATGTTACTCTAGAGTCGGAAAGGTCACTATGTTTCCAATCACCATCTAGAGTAACTTTCAATATTCCTCCCTCACTTTATCAAATGTTAGTACTCTTATAGTACTTTGCAGCGGAAAAGCGTTTTTGAAAACGTATTTTTCAAAAAATTTAAAATTACATTGGCTAATCTCCGTAGAGTAGAGCACAACGTCATAAGTACATTGGCTAATCTCCGTAGAGTAGAGCACAATGACTTGGCTAATCTCGCATGAAGTAGAGCACTATGGCTAGTCTTCAAGGAGTAGAGCCCAAGTTAAAAAAAAACTTCATTAAAAATGTTAGCCTCGTATGGGCTAATCGGCACTGTGGTTAGCCCCGTATGGACTAATCGGCACATTCGAGTTTGACCAAGGCCTTTTGTCACCCCGTATGGGTCAGTTGGCAAGTTTGCAATCAACCCAGACCTTCTGTCGGATTGGTCGACCAAAAAACACCAAATTGGTCGACCAATATTGGTCGCAACTTCTTCCCGGCCAGGGCCTCTGCCCTGGCCGAGGCTTGGCCAAGGGCCGGCCAGGGCCTCTGCCCTGGCCGGCCAGGGGCCCTGGCCCCCTCGGCCAGGGCCCCTGCCCTGGCTGAGGCCAGGGCGCCGGCCCTGGCCTCTGCCAGGGCCGGCAGGCTGGCCCTGGCCTCTGCCAGGGCCGGCCAGGCCCTGGCAGTGGCCAGGGCGCCGGCCATGCCCTGGCCGAGGCCAGGGCGCCGGCCCTTGCCTCTGCCAGGGCCGGCCAAGGCCGGCAGGCCGTGGCCGGCCAAGGCCGGCCTGGCCATGGCCGGCCACTGCCGGCCTGGCCATGGCCGACCATGGCTTGGCCATGGCCGGTCATGGCCAAGGCCATTTTGGGCATTGGCCGGCCATGGCCCCTTTGGCCATGGCCGGCCACCCCCTTTGAATAGGGTTGCCGCACACATTCCTCCCCCTTGATGGGGTGGTCGCCGGTGGTTATTGGCCGTAGCCAACCCCCTCCGCAAGTGGAGGGGGGGTGCATAGCCTTCATAGCCCATTTGGCCATGGTGCACATGCACCAAATTTCCTCTTACCCGATGGAAATAACTACCATCATCTTCCTCGATGAAGCACCCGTTCGTCGATGAAGCACCCGTTCGTCGAGAAATTAGTTATTTCCTAATGGCCGTGTGCCAAAAATGAAAAATAACATACTACGTGAACGGTCGGTTCTTCCCGTCACGGAGAGTTCCTACCATATCTGTAATGATAGGAGACCCTAACGTGAAAAGAACAACCGCTGCGTTCTCTCCGTCACGAAGCGTTCCTACTATATCCGTAATAGTAGGAGACCCATTCGTGAAAACGACAACGACTCGTTCATAGTTTCGACGGGGCGGCGGTTTGACCGGGGTGAACCCTTATGGCTCTGATACCAATGAAGGAACCTGTCCAAAACAGAGTTAGGATCGATAATATGAAGTTTAGACTTACGCTTGCGTATGCAGCACGGTAGTCTACGAACTTCGCCTTCGGATTCGCCACGACGGATCGAGTCTTCTCACGAACGGAGTAAGGCTACTAAATCCACAATCTAAATCTCTACTTTAGATTAAGAACTTGGATAGAGGAAGAGAAAGGATTTCTGCAGAGCTTCGCTATAATGAAGTTGCATGCATGAATTTCATGCAAAAGGTGTAAGAAATGGCTTACCCTTGGGTCTTATTTATAGCCCCCAAGGTAGTTATTTTAGGGTAAGTTGTTCCTTTGGAACAACTTAATTAAGGTGTACCATGATACATGGCACATTATAAGCTTAAGTTGTACCATATGCATGGTACAACATAAGCTTAAGATATTCCCCCTTTATTAGCCATATTTCGCATGCACTTATGCATATATAATGCGACTTTCCCACTCATCCAGAGATCCTCTCCGCAAGAGAACAGATTCCCTTTGCACACGACTTCGTGTACGCGACGTTCGAGGTCCGTATTCCCTCGTACATCCCCCACAAGGGTGTACAAACGTCTTCCATATCCAACACACTGGAGGCACAGCGCAAGGCTGCCAGCCACGAGTTCAACCGAAGGTCGTTTTGTAGCTTCGTCATGGACATAGTTCGCTACGAGATCGCCGATCAGCTTCTCCCCCTGCTGGAGAACGGCCTTGCCGTAAGCACCAGGGACACCTTGGTAGGCGACGCGTAGCAGAGAACCGTGCATGGGAGCAGGGGAAAGATCGGTGATGGTGAGAGGCTTTGGGAGATTGACAATGGGAACGAGATCCAGAGTGGTCGAAGGCAACGACTTGTGGCCGTTGACGATGGCGGAAGGGGCAAGATGATGGGGGTTGCCGCCGTCGATGTCGTCATCAGTGGAGTGGTTGCTGTCGTCGTTACGATGCTGAGATTGAGAGACGGCATTTGAATATCGTTATAGTCTATAGTACACGGCATTTGATATTCCTTCAGTTGTCAAGTTATTTATTTAAGATCAAGCACACACTTTTGTATACAGAATTTTGGTTGATTATTTCTTTGATTTCATTCTCATTTTTTGTCTTCATCCATTTTTTGATAGGTTCTCGCACAATTGGTGTTATCACAAAGGTATGTTCTATATTTTTCTGTTTTATGGTTGTTAAGTGATTGTGAGTGCTAATTATCTATCCAACTATTTCAGTTTGATATCACGGACAAATGTGCATCTCATGGACAACTGTACAGATGCATGTAACTTCTTATTGGACAATGTGATCCCTTTGAGGCTTGGATATGTGGATGTTGTGAATCATAGTCAAGAGATATCTTTTTTAATAGTCAAGAGATATGTGGGTGTTGTGATTCATAGTCAAGAGGTGCTCAAATTTCATGCTTTGATATTAAAATAATAAATTTCTGTGTTCTTTTTCCAGGAAATGGCAGGAAACACCATGACATAATCTATGCTACCACTAATGCAATATATAGTTAGCAAATATTATTTTGATAAATAAAAATAAATTTTTTCCTAAAGCTTGGCGTAGGTGGACACAAAAACAGAGGAAACAGCATGTTCTTGGTCTTTTTGTTTGGTTTAGTGAGCCTGCATTAGCTTGGACTTTTTTATAGTAAGGAACTGTATATGCATATATCATTTCACCAAAGAATGAGCAAAAGTAGGACGATTTTGTCAATATCAGAGTCTTTTTCTCAAGTTCAGTGGGTGCCTAGGTAATATAGGGAAGCAAGGATGCTTTTCTACTATTTTTTACATTGTGTTAATTGTTGGTTGGACATGTATAAATCTTTTAGGTTGCGTATGTTTGGTTCTACCGTTTAACCTGTGATTGCATGCTTAATATGATGTATACTGGTAAATCCTCTATATTACATAATGCTTGATCTATTTATAGAGAACTATCAATTTCTGAGTTTCAAGTTTATTCTCATTATGAGTTATACTTGGATTCAAAACTATAGGAATTTTTGAAATTGATGTCTAAAAATTTGATTCTCATTTGTGATTGAGATCCATATATAGAGATTTTTGGTTCAGTCTTAATTCCCATTGTTTAATAGACATTTTGTATAAACTTTAGACTATTTATTATTGTGGTCATAAAAATAAGTTTTTAGATGCTTTCACTGTAAACAACACTGGCTTGAATAATATATGATGTCAGTTAGGTTTTGGCTAATCTGACATTGAGTGAACATAATATAAAATAGGTTTGATGATGGATGACCATGGCTAAATGTAGAGATAACTATGGATTCCCAAATGTAATAATTTGGTAGTTGAATATGTAATGTTAATTTCAAATTTTTTATTATCTATTATGCCTTTGAGTGATGTTTTTGAATGAGTTCAATAAAATTTTTTCTGATCTCAATTGACCCAAGATCCCTCCTTTATCAGCTCGCTTGCTCTCTCTCAATGGCAAGCTAAAAAATTTCTAGGGTCTCCAAGAAGGAAAGCTGCCATCTTGGGTGCTCTAGAAGTAAGAAGTTAACTACTTTGGTTCTGTGATTCTCATTCAGATCTATGATTTATTGAGAATATGTTTTCTTTGAATGATTTCTTATGGTTTGATCTCTTTGTTCAGTGTTTTGTTTGGTTTGAACTGAGATGCAATTTTTTGGGGAGGGCATTTGAATTATTGCAATATTGGAGATTAGGGGCCTTGTCAAATATTACTAATGGTAGACGCAATTGGATCTGAGGTTGCTTTCTTAGACCCTTTTTAATTATTTATGTTAATTTTTTATGAGATTTGTCGTGGTTGTATCAATAAAGTTATCATCTTTGGGGTGATGACATACTTAATTAAAGCTGAATGTGGATGCAATGTTAACGAATTGATTGATTGTTTAATTTTAGTTCCATATGTTTGCTTCTTTTTCCATGTCAATGTCCTTCATTTTGAACTGAAGGTCAATCCTCATGGCAATGACGACGTCTTGATAGATCGAGAAGGCCAGTCGCCACACTCATCATGCATAATGGAAAGATAAAAAAGGTTGATATTGACATTTGAATTGAAGCATTTGGAAAGGTTAATTTTGCAGAAGTATTCTGACTTGAATATAGCTGGCCACTGAAGGCCAACCTGTTTTGTGATTTTTGGTTGTGATTTTCTTCTTCAGTGTTTGCTTATGTCATGTTTGACTGGTAGAATGTACATTGATCGTAACATTCAAATGTGTGCTTCATTTGACCATAGGGGAGTATGTGTTAATGAAGCTGGACCCTCAATCATTGTGCAGGTTTTATCCTTTAGCCTTTATTGTCTCAGCATTTTGCTTCCTTACCAATATCTTAGGTCATATTCTGAGTAATGTTATGGATTGTATGCCATATTGAACTATCATTTTAGACAAAACATCCTGATCATGAGAACATGAGCTTATTTTTACTTACATAATGAATTTTAGGAAAACATGTTGCGTATGCCTTGACTAAGCTGCATTGAATTGTATGTTTTAAGCTCTTAGTTATTCATTTCATTGTCGCTCTTGATGTGAAAATTTTTGTTGCTTCATTATTTAAATTTTTTGTTTAGATTGATTTTCTTCTTTAATACTTAATAAATAGTATTTTTTGCTTATAGTATCCGAAGATAATGTTGTTTTCATGTTCAACTGTTGTCGATGGTTCTGGATCTTTATATGTACAACATTTAGGATGGCTTCTTCTGCTTTGAGTTGCCCGTTCGAGATGTAGAAGATGACGTATCTGATTTGCACAGAGGATAATGAGCTCTTCGATTTGATCGGGGATGGGTCCATCGTTGTCGTCATCGTGCTCGGTGTATCCCGTTTGATGAGATCGTGGCCGTGAAGATTCTTGATTTTGAGAGGAATAACAATACGGTGAGATCTGATCACTCCATATTTTACACCTTTTTTCTGCATGTTTGCATGCCATTTTGATCGCTCAAATCGTGTTTTTCACGTTTATTCGGTAATATTGCGATGCTTTTCACGATTTGTTGTTTTTGTCGTATTTCAGGAGATTTAGAGCGATTTGGAGTGATTCTGAGATGCACCCACTCCGGAGTGTCACCGACGACTCTCTTGAGGGGTATTTTGCAGTTGGAGAGGAGTGGAAGGAGAAAGAACGTCGTAGGAGCGACGAGGAGGCGAAGATATGAAGTTTGGGCATTTTTAGCACTTCACTCGGCCGAGTGAAGGAGTCACTCGGCCGAGCATAGAGAGCCCGCTCGACCGGCCAGATCGGACACGCAACAGAGCAATATCAGCGTGCACTCGGCCGAGCATCACCATGCTACTCGGCCGAGCACTGAGTCACCCATCGCCCGAGTGGAGCCAAGACGACGGCAACAAAAGAGACCGAACTCTCTGTTTTTCCGTCAGTCTACTCCAATGACTGACTCGGCCGAGTGGAGAAAGACCGTCCGCCCGAGTGACAACCGACGTCCGCCCGAGTGACGGAAGGCCGTCCGCCCGAGTGACGGAAGGCCGTCCGCCTGAGTGACCTCCGAGGAGACGACCCCCGAGACCCCCAACTCTCTGTTTCTGTACAGGGTTCGTCACTCGGCCGAGTGACATTTGTCACTCGGTCGAGTGAGCCGCGCTGCCTGTAGCGGAAACTGCGGATTTGAGGCTGCGCAGGGGCATTTTCGTCAGGGTTTTTTTGGGCGATTTTGGGGGGTATTTAACCCCAATTTTTAACCTAGTTTAGGAGAGCTTTTTCATAACTTTTTGCAGCTTTTTAGATTAACTTTTTAGGGATTAGATTCAGTTTTAAGGGAGGAGAGAAAAGTGAGATTTTGTTGGATGCTAGCTTGTTCTTCATTGGTTTGTATTTCTCTCCCTCAAAAACTCAATTTTTGCTGATATTTTGAATATTGCTATGAATTCCATTGATTTTATTTCTGAATTTCTATTGCATTCTATTATGAATTGTGAGTAGTTTATCGTCTTAGGGCGTAGGGATGAACCCTACGAGCCCAATTTTGAATTTGTGATAAATTGGTGAAACTATTGCTAGGATTGATTAGGGTTAGTTTGGGATTGCTATAATACGAATAGCTAGAGATTCATATCGATTGGGATTTGCAAGAGATTGGATCCTAATTCGATAGGAAGCCCTAGATATTCGAATCGAGTTGCAATTGAATTTCTTCGGAATCTGTTTGTAAGAGATTGGACCGAAACTAGGGTTTTTCAATTGCAATTCCATATCAATACCCGTTTGCAAGAGATTGGATGGGTAGGAACTATCCCCAAACTTGGTCGTAGCTTGAGTTTGCACGAGAGTGGGCTCGAGATACGATTGAACGATGATGTTGTCCTTCATGCTAGTTTGCCTAGGTTAGGGTTTGCAAGAGATTGGAACCTAACATAGGTTCGCTATAGACCGGCAATAGCACGAGAGCGTGAGCTTGGTTCCACATTTAGTTTGCAACTAGTTCACCCAAATTTCAAGTCTAGCAATTGTGAAACCTACGAGTCACAATGATGAGATACGGCAAGTAGCGGGGATTCCCTATCCCCTAAGCGTCTTTATTAATTTGTTAATCCCTTTATACATTTAAACGACTGTGATCGTACATTGCGAACATTCTCCCGACTTCCCCTATAGCCAGGTGATTCGAAGAAGACACTGTTATTAGGCCTCCCTGTGTTCGATACCCGCTCGCCGCTACACCGTGCGCTTGCGGTAAGACTACGATCGTCGTCGCTCCGGGACGTGTATCCGGGGCGCGACCAAGTTTTTGGCGTCGTTGCCTGGGAGGCAATAGTGTTTGATTCCTATAACCTAGCTATTTTTCTTTTTGTTCTATTATTTCTATTTTTATTTTTATCCTTCCGTTGTGCTAACCATTTCTTTGAAACTCTGTTTTCCCTTGCATGTACACGAGATCCTCGGCGAACCCCGAAGAGATACTATACGATCCGGAGATCGAGCGTACATTGAGGAGGATCCGAGCGGAGAGGAGACCCGATACGGAAGGAAATTTTATGACCCATCCTGAGACCCCGGAAGAATTAGCGACACGAATGGCGAAGATTATTTCCATAAGAGATGGGCTTCGGCCTAAGACTTCTTCCACGACCTCGTCCATAGCCATGCCGGAGTTGGCGGCCGACAAAAATTTTGAGTTGAAGACCGGAATGGTGGTCCTTATGCAACAAGATCCTTTTCATGGGAACTCCCATGAAAACCCTCATTACCACATCCAGCTCTTCCTATCGAAGTGTGCCACCTTCCAAATGCCGGGCATCTCCGTGGATGCTATTAGACTGCGCCTCTTCCCTTTCACACTAAAGGACAAGGCATTATATTGGTTGAGGACGCAAGCTGATGGAATCTTCACCACTTGGGATGGATTGGCGAGTGCATTCGCCGACAAATTTTACCCGCCCTCCAAGACGGTGAAGATTAGAAGTGCTCTCATGTCCTTCAAGCAAGGACCTCAAGAGACTCTCTACGAAGCATGGGAGCGCTTCAAGGACTTGCAACATCAGTGCCCTCATCATAGCATTGAGGATTGAGAGCTTGTCCATAGCTTTTACAATGGTCTCCAATCAAGCACGAAGCAGATTATTGATGCCACGGCAAACAGAGCCATTTTGTCAAAGACTCCCGATGAAGCCACGGCCTTGCTTGAGGAGATGGCCTCGAACAACCAACAATGGGGGGACGAGCGAGGACATTCTTCGTCCTCATTGAAGCCTACAAGTATCTATGAGGCCAAGGCCGTGGCGGAGCTTTCTAGCAAGTTTGATTCTCTCCACAAGGTTGTGGAGAGATTGGAGAAATTCATTACGGAGCCTCAAGGAGCCCCTTCTACATCCACGCCAACAAATCATATGGGCGATTGGCAAGACCAATCCCAATCCATATATGTAGGAGGAGAGCAAGGAGAAGGAGCTTTGGAGTAAGTTCAATACGTCGCGGGGAATTCTGGATATTGGGCCAATCTGGCCACTAGAAACCATCCGGGTTTCTCATACGCCAATAATGATGGAGCATTAAACCCCCCGCCACAACAACCTCCTCAAGCTCGGGCTCCACCACAACCACAACCGAATTATCCACAAAGGGGGCCACCACAACAAAATTTCCCACCGAGGCAACAAGTGGGACCTTATAGGCCGCCCGGATACAATCAAGGGTGGAGAAATCCCAACCCACCGTAAGCTCAACAACGCTCAGATTTTGAAGCAACTGTGGATGAGTTTATGACAGAACAACGAAAGATCAATGCCACATTGAAGGCGGTACAAGATTCTCTCGCCACCGTCGTAGCTCAAATCGGGGAGCAACTTGCGTTGCTCAATAAAAACAATCAACAATTGCTGGCTCAACCCGAGCCGAATCCACGGGGCAACACCGGCCATATTAATGCGATCGTTGCGGTTACTACAAGAGGAGGGAAGGATACCACCCCCCTATGACTCAAGTCAAGGAGCCCGTGGTGGAGATTCTACAAGAAAGTGAGCCGACAATTGAAGTTGAGAAAGATAAGGAGTTGCAAGGAGAAGAGAAATCTAGAACGGAGGAGCTTATCGATGAGCGCCGATTTATGCCACCGGTGCCCTTCCCTCAGTGGCTAGCTAGAGCCAAGATGGAGAAACGGCTAGCCAAGTTTCTCGAGTATTTGAGAGGGGTGAGCCTCAATATCCCCTTCCTCGACGCTTTAGTGGAAATCCCATCTTATGCCAAGTTCTTAAAAGACTTGATCACGGGAAGGAAGAGGAAGGAGAAGATAATGCTCGCAGAGGAAGGGACTTGGTTCACAAAGAGGGAAAAGGAGCCCGCCAAGCTTAAGTATCCATGGAGTTTTCGGATTCCTTGCACTCTAGGCGGCGTCCCCCTACAAAAGGCATTATTAGACTTGGGGGCTAGTGTTAGCCTCATGCCCCTCTCCATGTTCTGGACGTTGAATACTGGCATGGATTTGAAGCCTACCGACATGCGGATTCAACTAGCGGACGGGAGGATTACAAGACTGGTTGGGATAGCGGAGGACATCCCACTCCAAGTCCCGGGGGCATATGTTTGCCATGCGATTTCGTGATAATGGACATCAAGGAGGAGGGCGATACATCACTCATACTCGGACGCCCGTTCCTCGCCACCGCCGGTGTCATCGTCGATGTGCGGGAGGGGACCCTTACCTTGAACGTCGGCAACATCGAAGTGGAGCTTCATATACCGAAGGTAATGAATCACATGCCTTGTCACGAGGAGCTTGATTACATGGACCTCCTTGATGAGGTCATTGAAGAGGCGATCCCCCATTCCATCGGCACACCCCACGAAGATATCTTCGAAGAAGGCCTAGACTTGGCCGAAGAAGATAAAATGGAGCAGTCCCCCGATATCTCCATGGCAATTGATGATGGCGACGCTGATGTCGTAAGAATACGGGAGCTCTGCAAGCTCTCGAAGTTGAGGACTCCAAAGAAAGCTCCACCGATACGACAATCGGTGTCACCGGTGAAGAGAAAGACCGGAGCAAGCTCTAGCTTGGGGGAGCCACCCCCCAACATCGCCCATGACGAAGGGGCGCTGAGGAAGACCTCACACCACCATGATCCAAATCCGAGTGGTCTTCCAAGTAAGTTCGATGGGTGCATCTCGTATGCACCCAACATCAAGCTTAATTGAAAATCATTAGGGGTCGAGCTCAAGACCTTAAACGAGCGCTTGTCGGGAGGCAACCCGACGGTTATCGCGCTTTTCTATTTTTGGTTTTTATTTTTTTTGTTTTTTGTTTTAGATTTTATTAGTATTTTTGAGTCGTTCGCCCGAAAATTTTTGACAACGGGTCCTATTTTCTTTGACAGGAGAGGAGAACAGGATATCTATCATACGGAGGATGACTCAGGCGAAGAAGAGCGCTCCAGGAACGCGCTCGAGGCTTAGGAGAAGGAAGAAATCAACAGAGGAAATAAAAACTGAGATTAGAACCAAAACGGAGCATCACAGCAGAAAACAGAGCCTCACTCGGCCGAGTACCATAGCCACTCGGCCGAGCAGCCAACGTCGTCCGCCCGAGTGGCGCACCAACGAGGGAAGTCTGCTGCACCCAACTCTCTGTTCTTTTTCGATTTCAGAATAAATTTCCACTCGGCCGAGTATATATCTTCACTCGACCGAGTGAAACTGATACGCTCCTAGGGCGAGTATTACCGAGTAGCTTGTGCCACTCGGCCGAATGGGATTTTTCCACTCGGCCGAGGGTGACAAAGCCACTCGGCCGAGTTGTAAGCAGCGAGGAGTTTTTAAAATAATTTCGTTACGATCACTCGGCCGAGTGACATAGCCACTCGGCCGAGTCGTAACTAATCCTATATAAGCGGACGCGGGCACGGCGCCGAACACGAAGCGTCAAATTTCTTCGATCGCCCGAACCCGCGCCCGTTCGACCCTCGCTCGCCCGCTGCCACTTCCCACTCGCCCGACCGCCACCTCGACTGCCCGATCGCCGGCGGCCGAGCGCCGACCGTTGACCGTCGACCGCCCGAGTGCCCCGACCGCCGACGACTCCCTCACCGCCGGCCGACCTCCGGTAACCCCTATTTCGCCCATTTTCTCCATTTTTCTCCTATTTTTTTTGATGATCCGTGCACTAATCGAGCCCCTAAATCAAATTAAATTCTTTATCTATCTATTATACCCCTAACCCCCCATGTATTTTGAATTTTACACGCTGATATCGTTGTTTGATGTGTAGGCAATCTTGGGGAGCTTAGGGGAGCTTAGGGGAGCCTCCGGGACATGCTTTTGGCTTAGTGGAGGCGGCGTCTTCGCACGCATCCGCTGTTTTGCTCTCGCGGCGTGTTCAGGTACCATCGTTCCATTTATTTTAGCACGCCGCGTTTTACTTGTTGGGTGAGCACTCGGGGCGCACATGCCGCCCCGCACACGGCCATGCACTAGGAGAGCTTTCGCCAAGTGGAAGTGACCGGATGAGCCCGGCCCCTCCCACGAGATGGAGGACTCTCCACCGCCTACACCACCTCACCCCACACAGCCACAGCTTGCCGACCCAGTCCACCCACAGCCACCTCCAACCGAGCCCGCACACCCACAACCACCACATGCTCCTATCGTCGGGCCGCTGGGTATTACGTTCCGAGACGACGCACATCGCGTCGCTTTTGAACGTATCTCCCAGCGCTCGATAGTGCCCTCCAGGTTCGCACACCTTGCTGACCTAGACCGCCTGGGGGTACTTGAGGGGATGCTCACGTTGTACGACAACGTGGGTTGGCGAGACTTTCTTTCCGTGTCGGCGGACACCTACGTCCGTCCGACACTCGAGGTGCTCAGCTCGATCGCCCAGACCGCTGAGGGATGCTCCTTCCGACTTATGGATCGAGAGTGTCAGATCACTCTCGACATGCTTAGGGCATTCTTTCAGTGGCCCGCTATCCCCACACTCGACCGAGCCTACGCCCCCACACACATCCCTCCCCCATCCTTCGATTCACACGCCTTCTAGGCCAGGATCACAGGTTTACCTCCGGCCTTTGACCCTAGTAGGGCCAAGGCCACGGCCATAGTCCACCCCTGCCTCCGCATAGCACAGCGCCTTATGGAGACCACCTTTCTGGCGAGGTACGAGCCTGGGACGATGTCTACGCCTGAGCTCTATATGCTCTACGCGATGACTCGCCCCAGAGTTCTAGATAGGGATGGAGTTACGTTGGTCCCCACCGTTGAGATTGACGTCGCTAGCTGGTTTTTGGACCGCATCATCGTATCGGTAGACGCTCGCTCTCCGATATGTTGCGGCAGCCTGATCACCCTGCTAGCCCTGATGACCGGCGAGGACCTTCCGGCTGACCTGCGACGAGCCCTAGGCCCCATTGCATTATCGATAGACGTCATGGCCCGGATGAAGATGATTCGTCCGCACAGCCAGCGGCACTGGGTTTGGTTGCACGGTCCGTACGGTGCTGACTACATGATCCTTCCGAGCCCCGCTCGGACACACTTAGGACCAGCACACGACGACTGGCTTCCGGCGATGGATCTCCTGATCCCCGCCGCCTACGTGCTAGAGGCCGAGGGAGCTGAGCCTGCACCACCTGCACACCCTGCACCGCCAGCTGACCCTGTGTTCCCTCAGCCTGAGCCTGCACTTTCTACCGCTCCCAACACTTCTGTCCCCACTTCTGCCAGTGTCGGGAGTACACCTACTGAGCCTACACCCACCACGTCTACCACTGCCACCACCACTACGGTGCCCTTGTCGGTTGAGCCACTCACCTCTCTGCTACCCGAGCGTCCACCCACCATACTTGAGAGCGGCGAGCCTTCTTTCGCTGCTGTCGTGGAGACCATGGCCAGTATGATCTCCGCTGGGATTTCACCTTTTGGACCCCACACTTCCTCCCCAGTGGTCGACACTTCTGTCTCCACCGTAGCCGTTCTATCTGAGAGTGTCGTGAAGTCTGTCCCCACTTCTGTGTCACTGACCTCTCTTGCCGTCTCGTCACCGATTTTGTCTTCCACTCCCACTGCTGCTGCTTCCACCTCACACCAGCCTGCGTCCCAGCCTCGCACCGAGGCTGGGCATCCACTGTTGAGCACAGCACCCGTACCACCCAGCCTGCGTCCCAGCCTCGCACCGAGGCTGGGCATCCACTGTTGAGCACAACACCCGTACCACCCATGCCTGCTGTCCCGATCACCTACACCACCCGTGTTAGACAGCCCCGACCAGCTCAGCCTAGACATGTCCGTCCCTCCGCTCCACCACCCCCTGACGCCTTAGTTCAGAGCGTTCGCGCTCTTGAGGGGGAAGGGGGGTTGAGTGGACTCTGGGGCGATTTTAGGGCTTTGTCTTCCACAGTCACCGCCATGCAGCACCGCCTCGAGCTACTTCCCAGCATTCACTATTGCTTGACCCAGATTCTCGAGCGACTGCCACGACCACCACCCACCCAGCAGACTGTTCCACGTCCACCACCACCACCCCCCACCTCTGCCTCAGGACGGAGATGGAGCAGCACCACCTGCTTAGGCACACCCTTGATGCCACTGATTTCTTGTCGTTATGCTGCCCATTCTCTGCTTGGTCCTGATGTTTTTTGCCCACCCCCCTCCCCTCACTATTTTTGTCCACATTTTGATCATATCATCCTATATTCTTTTTCAGGAGTGAGGGAGAGTATTTTTGGTGACACACACATATCTGCATTACTCTTATCATTGCAGCCTCACATTCACATCATATTTTTCATTTTGTTTTTTTTATTATAATTTCTTTTTACCATGCATGCATACCCACCCCCCTCTCATTACACGTCTCTCGATGTGCCACACTTCGCACATTGAGGACACTGTGCACTTTAGCTTGGGGGAGTGAGTTCTCACGCTTTTTGCTTTTGTCACCTTTTATATTTATTTTTCTCACGTTTTCCCACTTTTGCACCCATTTTTCATCACGGGTTTTCTTTTTTACCATGCATCACGTTTTTCTTATTTTTCTTGTGTGTTGCATTGTAAATAGTTTTTATTTTTCGTTTATCTTTATTTCTTTCATCTTTTTCTAGAGATGACTTTTCTGTGATGATGATGACGTGGTGTTAGCTTTTCTCTATATGAATGCTATACTTGTTATGTCATAGTTTTTTTATTTCTGATACCATATGCTATGTTCTGCTTTGCATTTAGAAATAGTAACCCACTCTCTTTTGGTGTATGGAAATGGATGAAATTCTATTATTAGCTGATTTCTGATGATTCATATGTATGCTATCGTAGAAAACACACCAAGATTCACGCATTGATGCTTATATCTGGAGTACTGCTTTCTTTTCTCTCATGTCACTTCTATATGCATGATTTGTACATTTCACTTCAGGTTGATTGAATTGTTGCTAGCAATGATAAATCTGGATTAGTTTACTTTTTGGGATTAAACTGAGTAGATTATATTACCCTGCTGAAGTTGTCATGCACGTCCTATAAAGTGAACTGAGAGATACATTTATTTCTTTCTCCACATATCTTGAACATTATTTATCTATTTTAAATTCATTGGTGAATCTCCCCTTAGCGATTCTATTATTGGCATTCCCCAGTTATTAAAATCACATGCTCCAAATTCCCCAAAATCCAAAGAAAAAAAATACTTGTATATCCTTCTCTTTGATTTGGGATCATTGTGTATATATGCTATTGAAAAAAAAAGAAAAAAGATTTGAGAATAAGAAAAGAAAAGAGAAAAGTAGTTCGAAAACGATCCCATCTCATATACTTTGTCTCTTTCTTCCCTCTTTTGTTTTATTTTTGACTTTTGGAGCTTCATAAAAATGGGGATGTAAATATCGTTTTATATATGCCACCACGCTTATAGATAAGCTTGGGGGAGAGAATCCAATGATGTGTGAGAGAGTGACTACTTGACGGTGCATGACAACCTAGGCTAAGTAATATTTTATACTCGGTGAGATTGCTAAAGTTTCACGAAATCCAGAAACCTACGCTTAGCATTCATTTCATGAAAACCGCATATTTTTTTCTATTCTTACTACTCCATCGTGTGATATCTCTTATACTCCCTATAGAAAGCATTCAATTGAAAAGTGTGTGATCTACGATATTGTATACCGCTTTAGATGCTTCAGACGATGTTAATCTTAGGATTATTCCATTTTTCATGCTATATCGATATTCTTGGGTTTTCTATTTCAAATGCATCATTATACTATGGTACCAAAATAAAAGACTTTGACATGTGTTTTATATTCGATGCATGCTATATGAGTAAGCAAAACCCACGTCCTGAGAAAAACGATCTAGCAACTTCCCTCTTCGTCTTCTATTTTGTCATTTTTTTCTCGTTTTCCATTTTCCACCTTTCCACCGTTTTCTTTATCTTTATCCATCGGGTTCGCTTCTTACTTATCTTCCTCAAGGACGAGTAAGAGGTAAGCTTGGGGGATTTTGATCACTCCATATTTTACACCTTTTTTTCTGCATGTTTGCATGCCATTTTGATCGCTCAAATCGTGTTTTTCACGTTTATTCGGCAATATTGCGATGCTTTTCACGATTTGTTGTTTTTGTCATATTTCAGAAGATTTGGAGCGATTTGGAGTGATTCTGAGATGCACCCACTCCGGAGTGTCACCGACGACTCTCTTGAGGGGTATTTTGCTGTTGGAGAGGAGTGGAAGGAGAAAGAACGTCGTAGGAGCGATGAGGAGGCGAAGATATGAGGTTTGGGCATTTTTAGCACTTCACTCGGTCGAGTGAAGGAGTCACTCGGCCGAGCATAGAGAGCCCGCTCGGCCGGCCAGATCGGACACGCAACAGAGCAATATCAGCGTGCACTCGGCCGAGCATCACCATGCTACTCGGCCGAGCACCGAGTCACCCATCGCCCGAGTGGAGCCAAGATGATGGCAACAAAAGAGACTGAACTCTCTGTTTTTCCGTCAGTCTGCTCCAATGACTGACTCAGCCGAGTGGAGAAAGACCGTTCGCCCGAGTGACAACCGACGTCCGCCCGAGTGACGGAAGGCCGTCCGCCCGAGTTACCTCCGAGGAGACGACCCCCGAGACCCCCAACTCTCTGTTTCTGTACAGGGTTCGTCACTCGGCCGAGTGACATTTGTCATTCGGCCGAGTGAGCCGCGCTTCCTGTAGCAGAAACTGCGGATTTAAGGCTGCGTAGGGGCATTTTCGTCAGGGTTTTTTGGGCGATTTTGGGGGGTATTTAACCCCAGTTTTTAACCTAGTTTAGGAGAGCTTTTTCATAACTTTTTGTAGCTTTTTAGATTAACTTTTTAGGGATTAGATTCAGCTTTAAGGGAGGAGAGAAAAGTGAGATTTTGTTGGATGCTAGCTTGTTCTTCATTGGTTTGTATTTCTCTCCCTCAAAAACTCAATTTTTGCTGATATTTTGAATATTGCTATGAATTCCATTGATTTTATTTCTGAATTTCTATTGCATTCTATTATGAATTGTGAGTAGTTTATCGTCTTAGGGCGTAGGGATGAACCCTACGAGCCCAATTTTGAATTTGTGATAAATTGGTGAAACTATTGCTAGGATTGATTAGGGTTAGTTTGGGATTGCTATAATACGAATAGCTAGAGATTCATATCGATTGGGATTTGCAAGAGATTGGATCCCAATTCGATAGGAAGCCCTAGATATTCGAATCGGGTTGTAATTGAATTTCTCCGGAATCGGTTTGCAAGAGATTGGACCGAAACTAGGGGTTTTCAATTGCAATTCCAAACCAATACCCGTTTGCAAGAGATTGGATGGGTAGGAACTATGCCCAAACTTGGTCGTAGCTCGAGTTTGCACGAGAGTGGGCTCGAGATACGATTGAACAATGATGTTGTCCTTCACGCTAGTTTGCCTAGGTTAGGGTTTGCAAGAGATTGGACCCTAACATATGTTGGCTATAGACCGGCAATAGCGCGAGAGCGTGAGCTTGGTTCCACATTTAGTTTGCAACTAGTTCACCCAAATTTCAAGTCTAGCAATTGTGAAACCTACGAGTCACAATGATGAGATACGGCAAGTAGCGGGGATTCCCTATCCCATAAGCGTCTTTATTAATTTGTTAATCCCTTTATACATTTAAACGACTGTGACCGTACATTGCGAACATTCTCCCGACTTCCCTTATAGCCAGGTGATTCGAAGAAGACACTGTTATTAGGCCTCCCTGTGTTCGATACCTGCTCGCCACTACACCGTGCGCTTGTGGTAAGACTACGATCGTCGCCGCTCCGGGACGTATATCCGGGGCGCGACCAAGATCCATGTCTGATAGATCTAGCTGCATTTACAAAAAAGTTTTCTTTTTCATGCTTGCTGTTTACGGCAGTGAGTTGTCATTCTAAAAATTATTGGGAAGGCTTATGATTTCAAAAAATTTAGTTGTATTGAACAATTTTTTGGATACACACTTGCTTAATTAAAGAATTGTGTGACTTGATATGGAGCAAGTTCTAAATTGCATTAATTTTGTTTCACATGGAGAAGCATACTATAAGTAATTTTGACTAAAGATATTTATTTGTCATTGGTATTTTCCTGATTTTGAAGATATCTGACTAAGAGCTTTATTGTATCAAAAAGTCCACTATTTTTAACTGGTTGTAGTAAGGAATTGTCTGTGCTAGATGAATGCTCTGATCTCCTATGTTTTGAAATCTGATTCACGTAAAGTTTTTCTTTTAAAACACAATTTTGTTAAACCATTTACTTTTTGGGCAACAGATATATGGTATGCCTGATGGTTGCTAAATTAAGTTGCACGTAATAATTTTAGTTCTTAAAATTCTTCCATTTCTTACATTTGGGCAACATATATATATGGATGGATTTATTTGATGTTCTGCAAAATGATATGGAGATTATATAATTTGTGTTTTGACCAATTTTATAATTTAGTTTTCCAAATTTAATTTTAGAAATTATATAATCTGTAAAATGATATGCTATTTAGTTTTCCGAACATGCATATTGTTCCTTGGGTGCATGCATGAGAGTATTTTAGAAAATTTTTACCTTGCTTAACAAATGGGCTGTCACCTGCAATTTACATGTTAAAGATGTTAGCATCTTCCCCTACATCTTATTACATAGTTTCAGCATCTCCATTGCCATGTACATATACATGGACAAAAAATAACTATAGGACGAGCACATTTGATTCAAGTGCTTGGTCATATTATTTTTGAATACATGTAATTGCTGATGATTCTTGCTATCATTATATTATTACGAGTCCTTGGCGTGCAGATAAATTACTTAATATTTCTTCTTTTTACTGCTGATAATCAAGATTGATCATGATGCCCATGGCGTAGACACTTTCGAAGATGTTGATCCTAATAAGCTGAACGCAAGGCAATGAGATGTAGGTTGTATTGTAAAGCTCATCCGTAGTATTTTGCCCTTTGGCATAATCTTTTTGAGTTGTTGTTCTTTACTGGAACTGTGTATCATTATTTTTATTGTGTATGGATCTTCACAAATATTGAAAACCACTGATATATGCACAACAATAAACACTAGGATATCTGTATAGGCATTTCCAGTATCCTCTATGGTTGAGGAACTCTATTAGTCTTTACTAATAATGACGATAACATGAACATCGAGTACATGCCAGTGGTAAAAATTTAGGGAGGGCTGAGAGGCATGCTTGATTGAATCCTTATGCTACTTTGGCGACCGAGGCACTTTGTGGCGAAGTCATTTCAATTGTGAAACCGTGACCATGTTAGGCATGTCTGGAACGCCACTTTTTGTCACGTATGTGATAATTTTTAAACATATTTTCAATTTTAAATGTATTTTTATTAATTTATTTACAATTGTTGGAACTTCTTGAACACTTTTTAAAGTTTTATTCAGATCCATTATTTTTGGTCATTTGGGGGGCATCAATACTCTTGATTTGTTTGTCCTAAATAAATAATTATTGTGTAGACTTTTCTAAAATATAATCAGAATCATATATGGATGTGAAAACAGTCAATTCTTGATCATTAGTATGTCTGGCTTAAAAGTGCATGCATGCAGAGTGATGGATGGATTTGTTTGATGTTCTGCAAAATGATATGGAGATCATATAATTTGTGTTTTGACCAATTTTATAGTTTACTTGTGAATGCAAGAGTATTTTAGAAAATTTTCACCTTGCTTAACAAATGGGGCTGTCACATGCAATTTACATGTTAAAGATGTTAGCATCTTCCCTTACATCTTATTACAGAGTTTCAGCATCTCCATTGGCATGTGTAGCATATACATGGACACAAAATAACTAGGAAGATCACATTTGATTCAAGTGCTTGGTTACATTATTTGTGAATACATGTAATTGTTGAAGATTCTTTCCATCATTATATTGTTACGAGTCATTGGTGTGCAGATAAATTACTTAATATTTCTTCTTTTTACGACAGGTAATCAAGGTTAACTATGATGCCCATGGCGTATACACTCTCGAAGATGTTAATCCTAATAAGCTGAACGCAAGGCAATGCGATGCAAGTTATACTGTAAAGCTCAATCGCCGTGTTTTGTACAAGATGGGTCAGTGTCCATATCGAGGGGTCTGTAGATAAAATTCTGTGGTTTCTTCCTTTTTGATATTTATTGATTGATTTCTTTTCTAGCATGCATCCGCCTTAACATGAAGGCTGATATGTCTTACACTACAAGTAACAACATTAAAGGAAATAACATATTCTTGATGTATTTGTCTTCAATGCATGCTTTCGTGTTCATGAATGACCAATTCAAAATGCTGGTGGCTGAAATTTGCATTAAAATTGGGTTTATAATTGGATGATTTTTCAGTTGATGTGATCTGTGTGGTTCTCAATTCAGATTGAAGGAACTTGACTTTGCAAAGTCAGCACTCTGAAATGCAGCTAGAGCTTCTGTGATATGATTTAGAAGCTCACAGTTAAATTCTTTGGCTCATACTTTTTTGAGTTATCAATGGCGGTAGGGGATATGCATGTATCAGTAAAGCGACGACAACTCAGTAAAGACATCTTCGATTCATCAATAAACTAAAATTTGAAAATTTTCAATTATAAGTGATGCCCTTTCATACAAAAATGATTGTGCACATTGCAGATTTGTTTATTAAACGAGACCAGATATAATTTGATCGTTATGCGCCAATTCAAAATCGTTGTAAATTGACCTAATCATTAGTTTCCAATAATAATCCGAATCAAGTGAAATCTGTTCCATAAACCAGTAAATAAAATAATCGAAAAAGTTTTTATAGTGTCACTTAAGTTAATGAAGAGTTACTGAACCCAATAATTAAGAATGACAAGCTATTCACTACCTAGAATAACTACCTAGAATAGCATGACAGATTATATTTGTTGACAAATACAAAATGATATAGAGATGATATAAATTGTGTTTTGACCAATTGTATAGTTTCATTGTGTATTCCTATTCGAAGCTTTTATATATATGGTTCCTGATATTCCTTTTATCATTTCATCCAAACTGAACTGGTCTCTAATTCTAGAAATTTTTCTAATAAGATAACCAAATCTGAACATGAATAAGATGCATGCCTTGAACCTACAGAATCAAGATCTTCATAACACATCTCAAAATAAGAGGCAAATGATGGAAACAAGGCAGGCTGAGTGGTCATAACAACATATATTTATTATATATTTGAGGGATGTTTTTGAACGTGGTTAGTGATTAGGACAAACGGGTGGTGGAAAGATGTTAGGAATGTATCTTAAGGAATTAAGGGGTAGGATAAGAGTGTGAAAATTTTGGGAAGAACTAAAATTTTTCGGGGGGGACTAAAATTTTTCGGGGGGGACTAAATTTTTTTGAGGGGAACTAAATTCTCTACAGTGAACTAAATTTTAGGGTGAACTAAATTTTTTTGGGGAACTAAATAAAATTATTGCGATTAAGATATTCGTTTAAAATTAGGGGATCCAAACTTTTAGGGGGAATATTTTAATAGAAGATGAGAACTAAATTATTGCGCTTTAATTATTGCTGTTTGTACTTGGTTACTTTATATGAGAGGGCGTATGAGAGCATATCTCATGTGGCGTATGATAGCCATTATTCTCATATCTATATATTAAAACACAAATGTTTTTAGATTCTAGGGCTGACTAGGACAAACAGGTTGATAGAAAAACGGCTTGGATTTAATCTTGAGGATTGAATGGTTGAGATGTGATTTTGTGGAAAGTTTTGGAGAAAAAATATTTCTTGGGAAAAGAAAGTTTATGGGGAAATGAAACTTTATGGGGAATAGGAGAGTGCATGCAACTAATGCATTTGAAAAAAACTTTAACTTGCACTTAATGCTACAGATCAAATGATCTCTCCATCAACACGGGGCCCACCGTCTCTTCGACGCATGGGACAACAAGATGAGAATAATTTTCCGAGCCGAATGCGTCCGCGAAATTTTTTTACGCGAATTTGTTGTTCTACGCCGAATTTGTTGTTCCGCGCCGAAGGCACTGTGCCGCTAAATATTTTTACGCTAATTTGTTGTTCCATGTAATTTTAGCTGTAAAAATAATTTTTTGGAAAACAAAGATTTTGCGGGGGAAATCTTAAATGAACAGTGCCCACGGGCACGGGTAATGACTAGTACATATACATATAACCACTCATAAGACATACACCAATACACATTCAATAACACATATTCACATTCACACCACACTAGCTAAACCTACATACATACATGTATCTCATATACCAATACAAAATCCCCCTCATTCCATTATAAACGGAGGGATACATGCACCATATATACATCCAAATGGTCCTAAAGGCACCATTCTTCGGGTACGCATATACACACATATATACATATACCACAACTCCACTTAACCGTGCAAACCCATAGCCACCCCACTTATACATGCACTGTATAATCTTAAATCCTTACATTCATCATATTCTATATATGATACACGTCACACTTATATCCCTATTCCATAATAGGCACGATAAAGAGCCAAGGTCTCAACTTAGGTGGACGGGTCTAAAGCATCCCTACCCTCCTTAGGATACATCTGCTCCAAACACCCTGGAGCATTACTCATACTATCCATACGTCCCTTACTTATCTATATCGCTACATACACACCACATATGGCTATAGCACAACACCTATCTTCACGCAATAATACAACCCACGACCACATATCAAAGTAAAACAATATACCAATTCTTATTGGCACATAAGCAGCACATATATATATTCTCAGTTATTTAAAAATTTTAACACACTAGGAATTCATACCCTAGTAATGCAACACTAGCGATATATATGCACTAATTTCCCACATATATATCTACACCACCTACCCATACAAGCACACATATATTCACACAAATGCACTTTCCCCTATGTATCCACAAGACAATATGGACGCTCCACCACACAAGGATAGATTTACACCTTGGTACTTCCCCACACGGGGATACAACCATAATGTAATAGATAGGAAGACGCTTACATGCACTCATACCATATATGTACATATCCTCACTCACACCCCTACAGGGTATATGTCCCCATTAGCTTATATGTATCCACCAATATACATTCACGAATAACATGTCTATATCACCTATGACTCAGAGTCACATAAGTATACCACACGCCTGCCTCACATATTTGTATCATGTACTTCTATAGAGACGTAATATACGTACACTCAAGTATTCGCCCACATAGCATATACTCCCACACCTATCCATATACCACTACAAGCATCCATGATACATGTAACGTTCATGTCATTCAAATATACAAGTATACCGCAACATATATAATTCAATCTCTAAGCACAACAAATGCACTTATACACACGGGTTCACCCAGTAACATGTACATGTGTATACCAACAATATACATCTATAGTATACTATACTGTTGAAAGTTCATCCCGGAACTCCCTAAAGCTAGAGGTTCAGGGGTGGATCACTCAAGGCTCTAAGGTCACTAAGGTCATAACCCACCTTAAGGTTAAT